>ML423291.1:6224-26589 GCA_005239525.1 Nicotiana knightiana | reverse complement strand
GGAAAAATATTAGTCACGAGAAAGAAATGTACATCTTTATACTTATTCAAAGATGTTGTAACACAAACAGTTAGGGGTAAAATATCATCATCAATGTACTCATTCAAAAAAAATATTGTTCTCAAATAAAACAGTTATGGATGAAAAGATCTAAATCCTTGTATTTGTTCAAGAAACTGTTATCAAATAAAAACAGTTACGAATAAGAAAATATTTCCCTCGCACTTATTAGAAAACTGTTTCCAAAACAGTTGCGGGCAAAAATCCCAATCTTTACAAAAACTGTTACTAATAAAAATAGATGTTTCCTTGTATTAATATCGAAAAACTGTTACCTATGAAAAACAATTACGAAATACAAGAGTGTATCAAATCTGTTAACCAAAAAGAGTTGCAAGCATGAGTTTTAGACGATAATCAAACACATGTAAAATGTCATGGAAGTTCAAACAAGAAAAACTTTCCTTGGAAACATTCTTAAACATGTGTAAAATTCCTATCACTCTATTGCATTATCATGAAGTTGAGATGTCTTCTTCATGCCAATTATAAAGGGCCCTCTTCCATAAACTATGTCTATTACAAAAAGGCACACATTTAATATGACACTGTACCTATTGCAAAAAGGTACGAGTAGTCTAAAGCATTTCCCATGCAAAACTCGAAGGTAAAACTAAAACCTCAAAAAATGAAGCATGCAAAAGACTTAAAGAGTGAAACAGAAACTCAACAAAAGTCAAACCAACATTTATATATTAAAACGGCTAAAACTAAGTATTTAATTATACTTAGCCGTATAAATTTTTTATATATACATTGTGGTGCCCCTAAGTTATCATTTGGGGACTTTAAGGAAATCCAAATTTACCCCCGATGGGACTGGGGGTAACCACCATTTGATACAAAAAAAAGGGGAGGGGGGATAAACCAACTAAATCTTTTCAAGATAGGGGTTGACTTCAGTGGAAGAAGGAGCGGGAGCAACTGGGGATGAAGAGGCACGAGCGGCTGGAATCTCACCATCAGGTGAAGAAAGGTTATGATCTTGTTGAACCTTCTCCATGGCTTCCTTAGTTTTGGCTATTTCAGCACTAAGGTCAAAACCCTCTTGACTCATTTCCATCAATGCGTCAAGGCGAAAATTCATATATGCCCAGCTCACATCGACGACAGCCACCTCTTCCAAATCTTCATAATCCTTTGCCCACACTTGAAGCTCAGCTTTCAATCCGTCCTTCTCTGTCTCCGCAGCTTCATGGGCGGCCCTTAATGGAACAATCGACTCCTCTAAAGTTTGAGCTTTGTCTAAAGCCCTACGAAGGTCTTCTTGAGTACGAGTGAGTGATTGCACGAGCTCGCCTGAGTATTGCTCTTTCTGCCCCAACAAGTTCTTCAAGTCTCTAATCTACTCTAAGGCACGGGACAGCTGCTCCGCGAACGAAGACTCCATAACACTCTTATCTTTATCAGCTTGACTGCAAGAAGCCCTCTCCACTGTCAGTTCTGCTGCCATGAGTCTCATCTGCCTCTTCAAGGTACTCCTTTCCTCTTCTAAAGCATCCATGTCAATCCTTAGGCTATCATATTGTTCTCTCCAATTATCAATATCGGCCTGCAACTCTTTTGTCTCTTGGTCCATGTTTGAAATCCTCTTCATAAGCTCCATGCCTATAATGTTAATCTACAAGAAATAAACCAGTTACATATGGTAAATCTCATATACGAGAGTGAAAGAGGATAACTTGCATCATACCTTCAAAGAAGTATGCACGACCTCATTGGCCCATGTAAGAGCACCGTGGCTGGCTAGCTTTGCTTTCTCAGAGGGACCTATCAAAGGCTTGAGCCACACTTCGGGCTCACCCATTTTCTTGAAAAGATTCCCCTCAGCTGGAACCTCTATTACCACCTGCCGCATCTCTTTGCTGGAAGACCCTACTTCCCTAACGGAAGGCATGGAAGCAGGCTGAGATGGAACAACAACAAGCACGGAAAGTTGAGGAGCTAGAAGNGGCTCAATCACAAACACGGAAGGCAAGGTTGAGGCTGTAAGCTCATCATCTAAAACCATTCGCCTTCTCTGTGGCCTGTGCACTAAAGCACCCTCTTCTTCCTCTTCTACGGAACGAGACTCACTAATCTTGCTCTTCGAGTAAGATGAACCAACAATAATTTCCTGGGCCTGAGCCAAGGAAATCTTCAGTATAGATGAAGCAGACACCCCACGAGCAGAGAACCTATTAAAAAGGGAAAAAAGTTAAACGAAAAAAAAAAGACTCGAGTAAGGAAAAAAGCAAGAACAAGAGCTTCACTTACTGTGGGTCTTTACTTGCCAGCCATACCTCCCAGCGAGGTACTTCCAAGATCTTTCTTCTGAAGGAGCAATAGACAATAATTTTTCTACCCAATCACGAATACTGGAGACATTTTCAATAGTATTCATGATTGCTGAGAGAAGAAAAAACAGACACGGTGTTAATAAAACATCTCAAGTCAAAACAAGAAAAAGTAAATGTAAGCTAAAGCATACTCACATCCGCGATTCCACTTCTCATAGAAGGGAAGATTTTCTTTACCCACTAAACCAACAGTGGGTACAGAAACACACCAGAGGTACCAACCCCTATCCATATCATCTCCAGGGGTTACTAGCACTCTTTTGCTTCTAGCAGTCAGAGTAAAAACCCCTTCACGAAATAAGGTAGGAGAGTAGAGGTTAATAAGATGGTTGAAAGTAAAAGGAACTGAGGCTAAAGAAGCCAAACTCCGAAGACATGCGACAACTCGCCACACAAGCGGGCCAACTTGTCCTAAGAAAATATTGAAAAAATGACAAAATTCAATTATAACTGGGTCAATGGGGGTCTAAACCCTAAAGTGAAAGAATACGTATAAACAAAAGAATATCCCGTCTTTTAAGACGTTATTCTTTAATTACTATTCGGAATATAGACAGGAAAGTCAGACCTCCAAAAGCACTACGAACAAGGAAAATCTGACCCTTAGTTATAAGGGTTGGATATCTTTCGACACTATCAAGAGAAGAAGATTGATCTACTAGGACTTGACTATCCCTAGCAAAAACAAACTCAGCAGGGATAATTTCATCGACTCCAGGTTCACAAAGGCGTTCGCCTCTACCTCTAGACAAAGACCGAGAAACCCTAAACCTTGGAGAAACTGGAGATCTACTGGAAGGAAGAGGAACTATCTGAGAAGAAGAGGAGCCCCTCGAAGGAGTGGATCCTAGACTTCTAAGTCTACCACCCCTCCGACTCCTAGTCAGAGCAGAAGATAGTGTTAAACTTTCAATATCTATTACTCTTTGAGGTTGGTTTGAAGAAGACATGTTTACAAAGGCAAAGAAGAAAGTTTTTTTACAAAAAACAAAGTTAGAAAAGTGTTTCGTGGAAGCAAAGAAAAGAAAACATGTATTTATATTTGAAAACAACCGTCAAACATGAAGAAAATGATGAAAATTCATAATTGAAGATGTCATTTCGAGACTGGCACAGCCGCAAAAAGCCCTTAAAGATGCCGAGTAAATGCAGAACCAATCCGAAAAGGACACGTGGTATGAGCATTAAATGGAAGTGACAAACGACGCCTATGGTGCTGAGAAGGATACAATGATTCAAGGAAAAGCGGCAAAAAAAATATTCCTGCCATAAATGAATATCCATTTACCAAATATTAATCGCTAAAATATATGGTAAGTGGGCGGACTATCTGTATTGGTAAAAAAGAGTTTCATACGTAAGCCGGCTTTTGACAACTTATCCAGTCACGTGGACACAGGAAAATGCGACATCTGGATGAGATTCTTGGAAGAGGTACGGTACAAAGAGGCACGGTTCAATAAACCCACAAACCTATCAGTCACGGGAAACACAACTTGATCAAAATAGGGGAGAGGCACAGTCAGAATGAATCTAGACAAAGCTACGGGCAGATTCAAGGACCCACAATTGATTACTCGAACATTATGTAACTGAACCCCAATTACCGTTATCCTTTATAACGCTGCATTAATGTCATAATTATTCATTAATGAGTAACCATAGCAAGAGTTGTACGTTATAAGAATCTCCTATATAAGGGAGGGGAGTACAGCTTGTAAAGGCATCTGATTCTGAAATACAATTAATTTTGATTTTTTATATTTCTGCAATACTGTCTATTATTCATTTTTCTCCATTACCTTGATTATCAGTAACCCGTATTCATATTAAAAATAAGCTTTAGTCAAAGAGTCTAATTCTTTGGTTAAACAGAAACCACGTGAAGGTTTGGTATACAAGCAACCGTCACCAGTGCGCATCTCCATCAGAAGGGCGAGTAGCAATCACATCACTGTAAAAAATGAATCTTCCGCTTCTAATAGGCCTTCTATGTTTGAAAGACTTGGAAAATAAACTGCGAGAACTTCCGTATTTGAAAGATTGGGCCCATTAAAGAAGGGGAATAAGTTCCAGAGAAATTATCGAAATACAAGAACATCTGCTTTGCCCAAAATTCAGAGGATCTCTAAAGATTTCCAAAGTTTGGTTCCTTCTATAATGAGGCGACAAACAAAAGTCATGGTTTCTTGTGATGAAGTACTGAAGGCGAAGCCATACACTGTGGTCTACACTAAAAAACGTGACGACGACGAAGAAAGTGTGGGTTCTTCGTATCATGTCACTATAGAAGGCGAGAATAGTGTTCCATCTTCCATGGAGGATAATGCAGAATTGGAGGATGTTTCACCATGTTATCACATATCCGTCAATGATGGGGACCCTCAAGAAGATGACGATTTGAAAGATGCTCCCCCAGAACTTGAAGAAAGGGTGAAGGTAACAGTTGATGCTTTAAAAGAAGTTAACCTTGGCACTGATGAAGAACCAAGACCTACCTACCTAAGTTCTTTACTAGGAGTTGATGAAGAAAGAATTTATATTGAGTTACTCAAGGAGTTTAGGGATGTATTTGCTTGGAGTTACAAAGAAATGCCTGGCTTGGACCCTAAAGTGGCAGTCCATCACCTTGCGGTCAAGAATGACGCTCGTCCTGTTAAGCAAGCTCAAAGGCACTTTAGGCCAGACTTGGTTCCCCTGATTGAAACCGAAGTTAACAAACTCATTGAAGCTAGATTTATTCGGGAAGTTAAATACCCAACATGGGTTTCAAGTATTGTCCCTGTAAGGAAAAAGAATGGCCAGATTCGAGTATGTCAGGGATCTCAACAATGCATGTCCCAAAGATGAATTCCCGCTTCCTATTCCAGAGCTGATGATCGATGCTACTACTGGTTACGAGGAAATGTCTTTCATGGACGGTTCGTCGGGCTATAACCAAAGTCGCATGGCACCAAAAGATGAAGAGCTTACTGCATTTCGCACCCCCAAGGGTATTTATTACTACAAGGTGATGCCTTTTGGCTTGAAGAACGCTGGTGCTACGTACCAAAGGGCTATGCAGAATATTTTCGACCATCTTCTCCACAAGAATGTCGAATGCTATGTTGACGACTTGGTGGTAAAATCAAGAAAGAAGGGCGACCACTTGAAAGACTTGAGAATGGTATTTGAGTTGCTCCGGAGGTACCAACTTAGGATGAACCCATTGAAATGTGCCTTTGGAGTTACTTCTGGAAAGTTCCTTGGTTTCATTGTCCGACATTGAGGGATCGAAATTGATCAAGCCAAAGTGGATGCTATTTTGAAAATGCATGAGCCTCGGGATATTCATGAATTGAAAAGCCTGCAAGGAAAGCTAGCATACCTTAGGAGATTCATCTCTAACCTAGCTGGAAAGTGCCAACCATTTAGTTGCCTCATGAATAAAGGTGTTCCTTTCAAGTGGGACAAAGATTGTAGCAACGCCTTCGAAAGTATCAAAGCCTACTTGATGAAGCCTCCAGTTTTAACAACTCCTATACCTGGAAATCCATTGATACTATACATTGCGACACAAGAAAGGTCTGTTGGAGCACTGTTGGCCCAAGAAAATAGTGAGGGGAAAGAAAACTCTCTTTACTACTTGAGCAGGATGATGACACCAAATGAGCTGAATTATTCGCCAATTGAAAAGCTGTGTTTGGGGTAGTCTTCTCAATTCAGAAGTTGAAGCACTACTTTCAAGCTCATGTAGTTCGTCTTGTTTCCAAAGCAAATCCCATCAAGTTTGTGATGTCAAAGCCTGTTCTTAGTGATCGACTAGCGAGATGGTATCTCCAATTTCAACAATTCGAGATTTTGTACATCCCTCAAAAGGTTGTAAAAGGACAAGCATTGGCAGACTTCTTGGCAAATCATCTGATACTTGATGACTGGGAGCTAACTGATGAACTACCTGATGAGGATGCAATGGTCGTTGAAGTTCAACCTCCATGGAAGATGTACTTTGATAGTGCTGCGCATCATGGAGAAGTCGGTGCTGGCGTAGTATTTATCACTTCCCAAGGTGAAGTATTGCCATACTCCTTCACCTTGACACAACTATGCTCCAATAATGTTGCTGAGTATCAAGCATTAATACTTGGGCTCGAAATGGCCGTTGCTATGAAGCAATTGCAATTGCAAGTATTTGGTGACTCCCAGTTAGTGGTCAATCAGCTTTTGGGTAGCCACGAGGTTAAAAATCCCAAACTACGCCCTTATCATGATAACGCTAGAAAGTTAATTGGATGGCTTCGTGATGTGACTATTCAGCATGTGCCAAGGAAAGAAAATAAGAAGGCGGACGCTTTAGCTGCCCTAGCTTCATCATTAACCCTGCCTGATCAAGCGCAAGTTATTGTCTACCAAAAATGGTTAGTACCGCCACCGAATGAGGCTGAAGGTGAAGAAAAGGAAATCAAACATCTCGTCATTGTTTCTGAAGTTGAGAAAGAAGAATGGCGACAACCCATTATTAACTACTTATGCTATGGGATACTTCCAGAAAATCCGAGGAGAAGGACTGAAATTCGTCGTCGTGCACCTCGCTTCCTTTACTACAAAGATACTCTATACAGAAGGTCATTTGAGGGAGTACTCTTGCGATGCTTCGGGGAAGAAAAAACACTCCAAGCTTTGCAAGAGGCACATTCTGAGGTATGTGGGTCGCACCAGTCTGGACAAAATCTCCACTTCCATATAAAAAGGATGGGATATTATTAGCCAAAGATGGTAAAAGATTGCTTGGACTACGCTCGAAGATGCAAGGCTTGTCAATTCCATGCGAATTTTATTCATCAACCTCCTGAAGTGTTGCACCCGACTGTTGTATCCTGGCCGTTTGACGCTTGGGGATTGGATGTTGTGGGACCACTGCCAAAGTCTTCTGGTGGGCACTTATACATCTTGGCTGCATTTGACTACTTCTCAAAATGGGCCGAAGTTGTTGCTCCTAAGGAGGTAAAGAAGTAAAATGTTGCGAGTTTCATCCGAGTAAACATAATCTATCGCTTTGGCATTCCTTGTTACATAATAACAGATAATGGAAAGCCATTCGATAATAGGTTGATGACCAAGATTTGTGATCTCTTTGGCTTCAAGCAACGTAACTCTTCAATGTACAATGATGCCACCAATGGTCTAGCTGAGGCATTCAACAAAACTCCATGCAACCTGCTGAAGAAAACCGTCTCCAAATCCAAGCGAGATTGGAATGACCGTATGGAAGAAGCTCTATTGGCATATAGGATGACTCACCGCAATCCAACACAAGCAACTCCGTATTCACTCGTTTATGGAGTCAAAGTCGTCTTGCCACTTGAGCATCAAATACCTTCATTATGACTAGCTATTCAAGAAGGGATCACTGATGAAGAAAATGCTCGACTTCGATTAGCAGAGTTGGAGGCTCTTGATGAGAAGAGGTTGGAAGCTCAATAGAGTCTTGAATGTTATCAAGCTATATTGTCTCGCGCCTTCAATAAAAGAGTTCGCCTGAGATCCTTTCAAGTAGGAGATAAATTCCTTGCCATAAGAAGACCCATTATCACTTCCCATAAACTCGTAGAGAAGTTCACTTCAAAATGGGATGGGCCATATGTCGTGCAAAAAGCTTATTCAAGTGGGGTTTACAAGCTAGTTGATGCAGATGGCATGAGAATCGGCCCTATCAATGGCAAGTTTCTGAAGAAGTATTATCCTTGAAGTTGTAATGCTCCTTGACGCATGAACCTAAACTGCATGTTCTTATACTCATGGCCTGCATGAGCCTAAACTATGTACCGCCCACAAAAAAAAAATCCTCTAGGTTGAAAACCTCGAAAGAGGCGGCCTAGGAAAAAGTTAGGACATAAAAAAAAAGGTCTGCTAGGTTGAAAACCTCGAAAGAGGTGGCCTAGGCAAAATTTAGGACATAAAAAAAAAATTCTACCCATTCTGAACTACGGTATGACTTGATCCTCTTCCCCGAGGTACATAGGCAGCTTAGAGTTTCATTCTGAGTTCAGTCGCATAAGTTCAAAATATACATAATCCCCAAATCGTTGTCCGAATAAAGTACGATGGAATGTAATTCATTCAATCAGTATTTGAAAATCGAGCTGGGATACCATTCTTCAGTTAAAATTTGGATCCCATTTGATTTAAAGGGGGCAAGCTGCTATGGTAAAATAGTGTCTTCAATGAAATGATTAATATATTTTAGGAGGTTTCCAAGCATTTGCATTGAAGTTCGGAGATCCATCATGCATTCACGTTTGCCAAACCTTCAAGTTATTTTGGTCTGCCTTCATGACATTTCAAAATTTAGTGAGACTTGGACCCAAGATATTTGGTGAGAATGAAGCTATTGAATTTCAGTTTTTGAAAATTAAAAAGGTCATACAATCCCAAGGCTTCCACACAAAAATACAAGTATTTTGGTGAAGTCGTGCTAATTTAGAACTATCGGCATATCAGAAACCAAAGTTGATTTTGAAATATTATCTGAAACTACCCTTAAGGAATTAAATCTTGCATTTAGTATATGATATATATTTGGAAGTTAAGTTTCCAATAGAACAAATGGTTCGTGATTTCGACGTTCCTACAACAAGATACCAAAGTTTTGGTGAAGTCGTGCTAATCTGAAACTGTCACCGTGGCAGGATTTAGTATTGATTTCAAAATATTATCTGAAACTATCCTTAAGGTATTAAACATTGAATTTATGATATGTTATATATTTGGAATTTAAGATTCCAATAGATCAAACTGTTTGTAATTTCGACGTTCCTACAGCAAGATACAAAAGTTTTGGTGAAGTCGTGCAAATCTGAAACCGTCACCGTGGCAGAATTTAATATTAACTTCAAAATATTATCTGAAAACTATACTTAAGGCATCAAATCTTGTATTTTAGATATGTTATATATTTGAAAATTAAGTTTCCAATAGATCATACGGTTCATGATTTCGGCATTCCTACTTCAACATACAAAAGTTTTGGTGAAGTTAAGCAAATCTGAAATCGTCGCCGTGTCAGAATTTAATATTGATTTCGAACCAATATCTGATTCTACCCTTAAGGAATTAGATTTTTCACTTTGGATATGTCATAGATTTGCAAGTTAAGGTTTAAAAAAATCAGACAGTTCGTGATTTTGACTTTTCTACATCAAGATATGATTTTTTCAGAGAGACTGCGCAAATCTAAAATTTTTGACGTGGTGAAATCTAAAGTTGGATTCAAAATATTATCTAGGTCGATTCTAAAGGTTTTTAATTCTAAGTTTTGGATATGCTTTAGATATCGAAGTCTAATTTTCGAGAAATTAAACGGTTCATTATTTGGACTCTCCTACGACAAGATATGAGTCTTTCGTTACGAGTGCGTAAAGCTAAAAATTATGCGACCAAGATAAATTTCGGGCAATGTAAAGCAAAAGAGAAGCAATCTTATTTAAGATGAAATAAATATCCACTAGATCAATCTAACATAAATATAAAAGGGAAGATAATGCTAATAGCTTAATCTAAACAAAACTTGTAGTTGATCAATTCTTGACAGCTAGTCTCCAGGTTCTTCTTCTCCTCCTCCAAATTGACCGAATCTTCTTCAGTCAGAAAATTTACGTTGTCATATGAAGAGATCTCAGTCTCGGCAGCTAAAACTTTTTCCTGAATCTCTCCAACCTCCTTTCGAGTCGCCTCTATAACACCTTCGAGGTTCTCCTTCTCTTGTTGTAATGTATGCAACTTCGTCACAACTCTCTCCAGTTTCTTTTCACTAGAGGAAACTTTATTGACTTTCTCACTTGCTTCAAGTTTGAATGACTCGAGACGATCTTTAGCTTTAGAAATCAGCTCTAGCTTCTCATCTTCACTTGTCTTATCAGTCATATTGGATCGCTCTTGGTCATATGACGCGACAAGCTCAAAAAGAGAATCCAGTAAACTCTCTAATGTAGAAAGATCCAAAATATTCGTCTTCTTCATATCCTCGAAAATCTCAATAATTTGCTCCCTATAAGATGAAAGCAATTCTGCACGAGTTTTGGAGAGTCTATTACAAATGTCCTCCCAAAGTCCCAAGATGAATTCCTTTTTGCGATTAAAGACAATGCTCTTTCCTTCAAAAATAGATATTGATGTATTTGTCATTGGTGGAACGCGAGTTATCTTATTTGGAGTTTGTCTTTTTAGGGATTCGTCATGAGGAAGAGATGATGCCTTTGAAGACGACTTCACTTTAGATGTAGGCCCTCCAATAAATTCATTACTCACTTGCGGTTTATCATGTGGGGCTACTATTGGATGCCCAATGGCATTTAACTACATAAGGAAAATGCAAGGAGAGTGAATATTTTCTATTTGGTCAATTAAAAAAAATAAAAAGAAAGGTAAAGGTGATTGTATTTTTACCTCCTTGTTACAAGCTGTATGTGTTCTTGTGGGACTATCAACACTTGGAACCTCTACGATCTCTACTGGGTTAGGCCGTCTTATTTTCCAATTTTGATCTTCATTAGTACTCTGGCTTGTATCTTGAGCAACTTACGTGCTAAATGGAAGAACTGGAGGGTGCTTCTCTATATCCGTTGAAGTACACACCACCTCTTTCAAAACTGCCTTTGAGAATTTAAGCTTCCTTTTCTTATGTTGTGTAACTACTTTTGGGATTGAAGTGGGTGGCTCTTTAACTTTTGGGAGCGTTTCTCCAACACCTTGATCTTCACCTCCCAAATGAGTAGTATACTTTAGCCCAACATTGTCTACCAAAGCTTATAAATTATTCTAGAGAAACTTCCCATGCTCTTTCTCCTACCAAGACATATAATTGGTGGAGAAAGACTTCTCCACAGGATCCCATGTTGGGGAAAACCGTGTGTGACATAGACTGATATAGTGTGCAAATCCTCCAAAATATGAGTCATTCATCTAGAGAGGCGTTACGGATATCATTCTCCAAAAAACCGGGGACATTCTGGTAAAATCCAAATTGACGACCAAACTGATGCGGGCTATATGGCTCAATGATGAATGAGGTACCACGCCTCAAAGGGAGGTAATTAAAACGTAAGCTCATGAAGTAATTTGACTCCAACTCTTGAGGGGAATCGTTATCCACATAATAATAAGAACACGAATTGGTTAACATTATTGGTTTCCAAACTATATCCTCCCTAGTGTGGATGCGTTTTCTTGCATCCTTTTCGTCAAAGTATATCGCAACTCCCTCCCCTGAGTATGCTACAATCAAAGGGACAGACGGATGCTTAGCAAGTGGATAATGGGTTTTGAAGTAATGTGCAAGCCAGCCGTAAACATAATGAATGGGAAAACAAACTTTGACCTGATCAAGTTGGGAAGAACATGAAATCTTATTCAAACCATGATAAATACTCGCCAAAACTGGGACCGCAAGGCTAATCTTTCGCCTGCCTGCCATCGTGCTTGCCATTTTAAAAGTCTCGGGACAAATGAAGTTTTCCGCCTGGGGAAATACAAAGGCACATAGCCAAATTGTTAAGAATGCTGCTACATAAGTTTCATCTTTCTTTTCATCCCTCACCCTAAGCATGGAAAATATAACTTTTTGATCACTCGACCACCTCGTTGTCTCAGGAATAACGCCGATAGGATTATGTGTCGACTTTAGGCGCGCAGATTTCTTTTCCTTTCGCAGTGGGGCAGGTTTATATATTAAAGTTTTGTTATACCAAAAATTTGTCCACTTACTGAAGGAGACCTTTTGGTTAGCACCCGTACCTTCCTTAAGATGATGAAAGGCAGCAAATAAATACTCGCAAGATCGAGGGATAAATCTTATATGTTTTTCGTCCAAACCAATAAGTTCTCTTGTCTCAGGTACCACTTCTTCATACGGAGAACCCACAATGGGCAGACCTCCAAGGATATGTAAGTCCCAAATAGAGATAGATAGCTCTCCAGCTAATGTAAGAAGCGTGTTCGCCTTGGGGCACCAAGCCTCACAAAATGCTTGTAAAATGTTCGAGTTTCGATCATAAGTGAAAAGTGAGGCATAGACAGCATCATAAATCTTTGTTGTACTCAGGGTTTGTTGGCTTCCACCAAGTACGTCTTCAGCCCATTCCCAATATCCTGGAATATGACGATACTCACCCTCGATTGTTGTTGTATTTCCCCAACGTACTTCGCCTTGAATTATGCGACGTCCTAAGTTCGGAAAGGTGCTAGCAATGTTCATGTGGCGATGGATTGGCGCTTGAGACCACATCTTGGGCAATGGATTAGAAGTTGACTTGTGCTCCAAGGTCCAATTTTCTACATAAAGGGAGTTCCTCAAAGAAGGTCATAAGGCTGTATACCGGCCAGCTTGTGGAGTGTGAACCAAAAGCTTAGTTTGTTCTATGCCATATTCGATCTTGATTATGAGATATCTGAGTTTGGAGGAAGGTGAGATATAGTCTCTGAAATTTTCCATCTCTTCGGGCTGCCAAAAAAAAAGAGAGAGAAAAATAAATGTCATCAAAATCCAAATCAAGAATATTATAATGAACACAAAGGTCTAAATGGATGAAATGGACTCCGATAGTCGGGTCGCATCGCGAGTAATATCTCCGATAGTTGGGCCACATCAAAAGTAATCTCTCCGGTAATCGGGCCACATTGAGAGTAATCTCTCCAGTAGTTGGGTCATTTTGAGAGTAATCTCTCCAGTAGTCGGGCCACATTGAGAGTAATCTCTCCGATAATCGAGACATTTTGAGAGTAATCTCTCCAGTAGTCGGACCAAATTGAAAGTAATCTCTCCAGTAGTCGGGTCATTTTGAGAGTAATATCTCCAGTAGTTGGGCCACATTGAGAGTAATCTCTCCAGTAGTCGAGCCATATTGAGAGTAATCTCTTCGATAATTAGGACATTTTGAGAGTAATCTCTCCAGTAGTCGGACCAAATTGAGAGTAATCTCTCACGTATTCGGGACATTTTGAGAGTAATCTCTCCAGTAGTCGGGCCATATTGAAAGTAATCTCTCCGATAGTCGGACCATGAGAGTAATCTCTCCGATATTCGAGCAAGGATGAGTACGCATCCCCTCACACCTTAAGATGGTCTTCTTCATGCATGGATTATCGTGTTAAAATGAAAAAATCCTTCTTGTTTCACCTACAAAAAAAGGAAAATAGAATAAAGAAAGCACAAGAAAATAAGAAGAAATGACCTCCGCGTCAATGCTCCCAAATCGTCAAAAGTAGACTCAAAGTGGTTTGCACACGCTGAAAGTGATGCTAATAGAATTAAGAGTATACCGTATTTATATATTTCTCAAGGCAGCACATTAAGTTGCTTTGCCAATGTGGGATGGCCGTAATTAGAGACAAAAAAGGATTCGTATTGTGAAAAGAATTATTCTACTACTTGGACAAGGACACTGAGGCGGTGAAATTGCAGAAACCATATTAAACTTGGACTGTGTCTGGTCATGCTTGTTTGCGGGATTTTGTTTTCTTGTCCAATCATAGAATGAAATCTTATCTTTATAATACAAAATCTACAACATTGTTGGACCCACATTTTGAGATTGCTCAACTAAATTTGAACAATAGAATACCCATTATAATAAGAATTGTTATAGCCTTTCTTATTACTGGAAAAGCTTGGTATCTTTGTAAAATGGTCAAGTGGACAAAAACAAAATCACAGCTAAAGTTATTGATAGACAATTAATTCATACGCTCCACGTACTCATTTGCTATGGCGCAATGTATGAAATTATGCTCTCATTTCGGGATTAGGAAATACATTTCATAGATTATTATTAATTTTAGTGAAGTACCAAGTTAATACTTCAAGCCTAGTCCTTACAGTGTAAGATTCATCAATAAGTATAGAAGTAGGGGGCATTTGTAGGCATGCAAAATTTATTGAATTTATATTAAATAAAATAATTTAGACTATATTTAAATACATTAGTCCGAATAAATATTACGAGCTAATATAAGTGGATTAATTATATAAGTCTAATATATATGGATTAAATAAATAAGTCTTAATCCATTGGGCTAGCCCATTTAATTGGGATGCAAATGATGAGACCTCTTCATTAAGTCCAAGATCTTCCTAGAGGCCCAAATTGATGTCCACGTGTCAAATGACGTGGCGCGCCACGTCAAGCGGAAGAGCCAATAGGATCGTGCCACGTGTCAAAATGACAAAGCATGCCAAGTCACATCAAAAGACCAATGAAACCGCGCCACATGTGCAAGTGATATGTTCTGGCCAATCAAATGCGGCCATGTCACACTTCAATTTGATTGGTCGGAAAGAGTTTGTTCTTATCACAACTCTTCCCTCCCACAACTATAAATAGGGGTCTTCATAACTCAGAAAAGAGGACCAGAAGTTATAACAAGAAGCAAGAGAGAGCTCGTGGATCAAACACTGCAAATTTCTCTACAAGTTTCAAGCTTCAAGCAATCAAGCTCAAGTTCAAGAAATCAAGCTTAAGCTCAAGAACGAAGAATAATTCAAGTATTCAAGATCAAGAACGAAGTCAAATCAAATACAAGTCGTTCAAGATCAAGGCTACTTGTTCGTGATACAATTCGTGGCAACAATCAAAGTGTTCGCGATGAATAAATCAAATTAAAATTCAGGATCAAGCTCAAAAGCCCTTGAATTTATACTGAAAAGAAGAATCAGAGGATTCATAGAGATTGTACACTCATAATATTCGAAATAAAATACTACAATTGTTGCAATATTTTTCGGTCTTGATTTTAATTTTCTCGATGCAATTTATTATCTACAACGCTCAATGCCATATTTCAAGCTTGGCACTCAAAGTTATCTTATTACAGCTACCATAGTTATATAAAATTTTATCCGACGAAATTCTTCTACCGGCAAGAAATTCAACTATTATACTAATAAAGACATTACTATAGATATCGAGGAAGGAGATGGGCCTTCTGGTATTCCTTTAGAAATGCAAGACAAGTCTTCTTCTAATATAGAGGCGTTGTGTGATAGAATTAAAGACGAAAGTATTGAGAACTGTTATCATGTGTGAGTGACTTTGCTTATTATTTCATGGTTGATTATCAATATATAGTAATTTGTGGAATACGCTTCTAATTCATAATGAATGATGTATTTTGATTACTCAAATCATCATGTAAACAATAAGTAATTATACTAGATAATATTATATACTTTGGTATAATTATATATGTTATATTGATTTTAATATTTAATATATATGTTTACTTTATATTTTATATTTTAATAAAATAAAAATAAAAAATAATAAAAGTCTATTACGATAAATATTTAAGTTCATTTTTCTCTTTAAAATAATTATAAGACCTTGATACTATCCTTTTTGATAATTTGATACTCAAAAGTACTTTTTAGAAATATCGGTCAAACACAATTTGTTTACCAAATGTTACAAAAAGTACTTCTTAAATGAATTGGTCAAACACAAATTATTATTTTTTCAAAAGTACTTTTAGATAAAGCATTTCTGAAAAAAGTACTTTTCAAACCTACCCACCCATTTGGCTTAACTTAGCTTGATTTGGTTTGGCTTGAATTGGCTTTGTTTGACTTTGCCTGGCTTGGCTTCAGTTGGTTGGCTTTACGGGTGTCAATGGATATTTGAAAACTAACTAAACCGACTGAATCGTACCGCATTGAATCGACTTTTAGGTTTCTATTAATAAAATCGTAAGTTATTGTAAATCTACAAGCGTACCGATAATTAATGTAGGTTTTTTATTTTTTAAAAATAAATCGAAAAAATATCGAACTGTACCGAATAAATTTACATGTGAAAATATATATGTTAAGTTTAAAAATAATAATTTAATTTCCCTTGGGCATTGGAATTATGGAAATTGTTACAAACCAATAAGTTATCAAAATCAAAAATTCTAATTTCAAAACCTAATATGTTACTCCTACTGAACTAAATTATTTCTAACATATTCACCAGCAAAAAACAAAGTATTCTAACGGTTATGAGTAGCATACTACAATGCATTGAATATATTTCCTTTCGTATAATTTAGATTTATCTTTTTTAGTATTTAATCTTCTATAGACTTTATTCATGAGTCCCAGCTTGGTTAATATTTTTCTACTCATGTGATTTATCATTTTTTGTGTCGTTGCTTAGTTTCTTTTACACTATTGTAGAGTAGTTGATGGACCTATACTTTGGCCATCTTTCATGTTTTCTTAATTCATCACCATTTAAACAGTAAAATTGTCTATGACAGTGAGCATCTAATTTTTTTACCATAATCGAAATTTTCATCACTTTTTAGTATGTAAATATTTTTTAAGTTTAATCTACATATTTTAGTTTTTATTTTATAGGTTTTAACTAAGAAAATTGTAAATAATAAAAATTGTCACATTTTTAGATATTAGTTTTTATTTTTATTTTTGTTTTTGTTAAGAAGAAAAGTTTTGGATTTTTTTTTCTTTCATTTAGTTTAGTTCCTAAGTTAGAAATTGCAACAAATAAATTGTGAGCAATTCGGATTTTATCTAGCTATATTAGACAGAGTAGTATCTTACTTTGTTTGATCATTATCTTTAAAGGAAAAATAAACAAAAAAATAGAAAAATGAATAAATTAAAATGTTTTGAGTCTGTGCACGCACTTCACGCCTCATATGCATACTTGGATTGCAATTCATATTCACATGCCACAAACATAGCTCAAACACAGTGCACACGTTAATGTAAGAAAAATGAGTAGAAAATGTTGACTAAGAACGAGAAGGAAAGAAGAACAACTTATCAAAAATATTGTTTCGTGGTAAGTTATTGCTTTAAAAGCGATTTTGGTCCGATTGGATGTAAATTAATAAAGCCGGTCGCTCCTCAAGGTTTCACAACACCTCCAAACACGTGCACTCGTGGCTGGAAGTTTAGAATTTGCAAAAACAGTTGCCCAGAAAAAAGAGAAGCTGAAGGTATTTTCTGTAGCTGTTACAGAAATTAAAAATATTGTAGGAAGAAAGTAATGATTAACAAGATGAATTATTGATTAAAAATTTAGTGAATATGATGGCTAATCCACAACCTATTTATAGGCAATTAGGGAGGTTGCATGTATGACAAGTGTAGAGAGTTTTTTGATACTTGTCCAAATATATTAGTCCACTTGGCTCCAATATTAACAAGTGTACCTTACCTTCCATGCATGAAGACACATGGTAGATTTGTATAGCCACTTGTCAAAGCCCTTCAACACTTGGCTTTAAGGCTTCATGCAAGAAGCCACTTGGAAATAGAATACACTTGTAAAATAAAAAAGACCCATGGCTATTGGTTGTAAATGAATTTAAAAAGAAATTTTTGACTTTACATTATAAATAATACCAACAATTCCCCACTAATGCAAAGACAAAAATAGAATAATTCTAAGCAAAAGAAGGAACATGTACTTAAGTGTCAACACCTTTCGATTTGAATTGACACGTAATGAAATGAGGCAACAACTAACATTCACAAAGTGAAGTACTCTTGAACTGAATGGACATTAGCTGAGACCTCCACAATACATACTATATCCTTAATTTTATGCAAATTCTGCGATACTAACAAAGTACTTTTATGGTCATGCACATACCTTGAATCTCATGAGCGCTCTAGAAAGACATCTCAAGCTCTTTCATAAAAGGCGACCGCACCTTTACACATATGTAGGTGATTCCATCAAGTCTATCTACACATAGACTACCTTAAGGCTATGGAATCATTAAGAGTAAAATAGGTTCAACCTTATAAAGCACTACCACACGCCATATGGATAGAAAATGTAGTGCATATTGAGGTCTCATATGGCTTCGTTTGACCACAAATGGGTATCTACCATACTTCCTCAATCCATGGGCTTTAGTCCCATCCCCCTCGACGTTTCAAGGATAACTCTCCTTGCCAAGCCCTTGGTTAAAGGATCCGCCAAATTTCTTTTGGTTCTTACATATTCCAAGGAAGTAACACCATGTTTCAACAATTATTTTACCGCACCATGCCTAATGCGTATATGTCTTCTTTTTTCATTGTACATACTATTTTTGGCAATTCCAATTGCCACCTGTGAGTCACATTGTAGAGAAACTGGTGAAGCTAGTCTTCCCCACAAAGGCACGTCTACCAATAAGTTTCTCAACCACTCGGCTTCTTGCCCTGCCAACTCAAGAGCAATGAATTCAGACTCCATAATAGATCGTGCTATACAAGTCTATTTTGAAGAATTTCATGAAATAGCACCTGCACCCAAAGTAAACACACGGTCACTGGTAGAGCTAACTTCATCATTTTCAATAACCCAGTTTACATCACAATATCCTTCTAAAACAGCAAGAAATTGATTAAAATGCAAACACCAATCCATAGTACCTTTCAAATACCTTAGCAAACGATGAACAACATTTCAGTGTTCACAACTAGGGTTATGAGTATATCTACTCAATCTACTAACAAAATAAACAATATCAGGTCGTGTAAAATTCATGAGAAATATTACACTACCAATTTTTAAGCATACTCAATTTGAAAAATACTAGATTCTTTAATCTTTTTCAAGTGTATGATAGGATCATAAGGAGTTCTCACAGGTGCTACATCAAAATAATTAAATCTTTTCAACATTTTCTCAATATAATGAGACTGAGACAATGAAAAATCGTTAACAGTTCTTTTGATTTTAACCCCTAAAATCACATCTGCTTCTCCAAAATCTTTCATCTCAAATTTAGAAGACAAAAAATTCTTAGTCTCATTAACAACATTCACATTAGGGCCAAATATTAACATGTCATCCATATACAAACATATAATAACACAATCTGATCCTATCATCTTAGAATAAACACAAGTATCAGATACATTAACAACAAAACTATTACCCATTAATGTGCTATTAAACTTTTCATACCATTGCTTAGCTGCCCGCTTTAGACCATACAAATATTTTCTCAATTTGCATACTCTATTCTCCTGTCCTTGGATCATAAATCCCTCAGGTTGATACATAAAGATCTCTTCCTCTAAATCACCATTTAGGAAAGCCGTTTTAACATTCATTTGATGTATCACTAAATTATGAATAGTGGCTAAAACAACAAGAGTTCTAATAGTCGCTATCTTAGTCACAGGAGAATAAGTGTCAAAGTAATCAAAAAATTTCTTTTGGTTAAAACCCCTAATAACAAGTCTAGCCTTATATTTCTCAATTGTACCATCAGGTCTCAATTTCTTCTTAAATATCCACTTGCTACTTATGGGTTTACAACGTTTAGGCAAATCAGACAAGTCACATTTGTGATCAGAAACTATAGAGTCTAATTCACTTTTAATGGCCTCTTTCCAAAAACTAGAATCTATTGACCTCATTGCTTCACTGTATGTCTTAGGGTCTTCTTCTGTTGAATAGATTGACTAATTCATCACTCAAAACATCAAAATCAATATTTTCAGTCAAGAAAGTAGTAATAAAGTCAAGACCAAAGATAGCTTCAATTCTACGTCTCATACTTCTTCTAAGTTTATTTTCATGCTCATTAGCAGTAACACTAGAAGAATGCACAATATGAGTATTAACACACATAGATGTGGAAGCATTATTAGGCACATCACTAAGCACATTATTTTTCAATGGAAAAATATGCTAAAAAAATTTCGCATCTCTAGATTCACAAATAAAACTATCATTCAAGATATAAATCTATTTGCTGCACTATTTTGAGCATAACCAATGAAAATAGCATCAAAAGTTTTGGGTCCAACAGTAACTTGTTTAAAATTAGGTAGACCAACCTTAGCCAAACATCCCCACAATTTCAAAATTTTCAAGTTAGGGGCAAACCCTTTCCATAACTCATACAGGGTTTTATCTAACTTCTTATGAGAGACTTTATTAAGAACATAGCATGCAGATAAAATAGCTCCCCTCCCC
>ML423289.1:0-23908 GCA_005239525.1 Nicotiana knightiana | reverse complement strand
ATATATATATATATATATATATATATTTGTACATCCTAAGTAGTAATTGACACTAATATTATGTACCGAATAGCATGTAGATGTCGATGTGCAAAGTGAGATGGGAAGATGTGGGCACAAGGTGCCGTGTGTGTGTGGAAGAGTTGTTGGAATTATCGGAATCATATTCTAGAAACACTTGTTCGGTTAATTTGATATTGTTTTTCCATACTTGAGTACATTGACACTTAGTCGTATCCTAAACGTGTTGTTGTTTGATTTACTTGGTGGATTCTCATTGCCATTCGTGTTTCATTTTCCTCTTATCGTTACTACTGTTTGCAACTTGATATTCTTCTGTTATCGGTATTACTTTGATAGTCCTTTCATGTTAGATTTGAGTTATATGTTGCAGGTTATATATATATTCGGTAGTGTCTCGACCTGGCCTCGTCACTACTATACCGAGGTTACGCTTGATACTTACTGAGTACCACCGTGGTGTACTCATACTACACTTTTGCACATCTTTTCATGCAAAACTGGGTACTTCAGACCGGGTCGATTTTGATATTTATGCTCGGTGTAGCTGGAGACTTCAAGGTGTACCTGCTGGACGTTCGCAGGCTCTGAAGTCACTTTCTGATGTATTTAATCCCTTGTTTCATTTATTTCCGGAATAGTGATGTATTTATCATGTAAAACTATTCCTAGAAAGGCTTATGATTTGTACTACTGGTTTTGGGAATTATATGTTTATGGAGAATTAAAATTTCTAAGTTGTTAGACGCTAATTATTTATTGTTGTTCAGTATATGTTAGGCTTACCTAGTCCCTAAGACTAGTTGCCATCACGATACCCAACGGAGAGGAATTTGGGTCGTGACAAGTTGGTATAGGAGCTCTAGGTTCATAGATACTACGAGTCATAAGGATGTTTAGTAGAGTCTTGCGGATCGGTACTGAGGCGTTTGTACTTATCTTCGAGAGGCTACGGAAACTATTAAGATATTTCACTTCTTTCATTCCTTATTGTGCGACACTTATTCAGCTCGAAGCACATATCGTATGTTCCTTTTACATCCACTCGTGTATCATATTGCGCACTCGACATTAACTATGCGCCAACGGTTCGTGATGCTGCGGATGGACTACGAGGGAGACAGGGATGCTTAAACATTGTCTCAACGTGTCGTCCAGATTAAGAATGCAGAGGTATTGAGAGACTCTTCATTTGTTCACATAAAGGTGCATCAGGTTCTGACATCTGGTTGATTGGTACATGCTTGGGAAGGTTTAATTGGTTGACTAGTGGTCACGATTGTGGTGGGGGTCACGAGGTGGATGTTGATTGAGGATAATTGGTGGTATTGGGTAATATGTGGTTTGTATGGGATTTCTACCCAGCGGAAGGTACATGTTATCATTCATGGCACTAAAGAGAGCGAGTTTGACTGTCACGGGAATGGACGTGCGCTTAGTAGATGACTATGAGTACTTTGTGATTGGTGTTGTTCAAGCTGTGAAGATTAGTTTTGCGGATCATCAGATGTTGTTTTCCACGGCTTCGTGCCAAGTGGGGGAGTCCACTAGTGGAATGTAGATTGGAGGGTCAGGTGATGTGCATATTAGGTATTGGAAGGTTCCCCGCGATTTATATATGATTAAGATCTGAGATCTTGCATGGGAATATGTTGGGGTTTACTATATTTCTACGTCCTTGATGGATCTGCATTTCAGTATCAAGGGGAGTTGGAGGAACAACTTCAGATTCACAGCAGGTCTTTTCAGCGTGGGCATCTTGGTCGCGGAATTATGCGGTGCTTAAGAGGAAATGCGGTGGTTTTGTGAGCTTTTGGGATACGTGGTTTGTGCTAGGATTATCTGTATTTAGGCCTTGATTAGGATCCTTGCACATCGACAGGAAAGAGTATTACTCTAGAGGAAAGGGAAGGATTATTCGAAGAAACAAATCAGCTCGGTGGTGTTGGGTTAGCATAGCAACGAAAATGATTGGTCCTCTTGAAATGAGAATTCTTTACCAGCATCTGTGGCAGTACTTTTGGGTTGGACAGTTTGTGTGACTCGATTGAGTTTGGGGAGACGCGGTCCTGATGGTTTGGTGGCGTGCGTGCGGGTCTCGGAGAGTTCTCGATGGTGTTGGCCACGACTTGGGTCGGTTATCTGCTATGAGTATAAGAAATATGTTGTACATTATGGCTTTCTCCTGGATGGATATTAGAAGTTAATAGAATGCTCGCACTATTGGACATCATATGCGAAGAGCGTGCATTTTAGGAAAGACCCTAGAGTTTTAGTTTGCGGGTGTGTGGCTAGTGGCATGGTGATTACTGGGTTTTTAGGCTTTTGAGGTTCAGGATTTGTTACATGGCTGGAAAATCTATATGGGTGCTTCATTAAGATGATGGGGTGAGAGTGATGTATCAGCCATTGGATTTGCGTTGTTGAGTTTGGGTATGGAAATTTTGGTATTATGGAGGTTTTGGGGCTAGATGTCCCCGTATGCGGACTAATCTTGTTTGCGGATTGTGAAGGCATGTTTAGACTGGGATAACTGATAGCATACATTATTGATAGGTTGCTATGGACTGTTGGAGAGATATTCACCTAATTGGGAAGAATTAAGATTTGGTTGGGAGTTGTTTGAAAGCTCAACGAGAATGTGTATTTTATATCATATCAAGATTGGGTACTCTTGTGAACTTGATATCACGGTTATGTCACCGGGCATAATGGATATTATTTGTGCCCTGGTTTATGTTATCTGCTACACTATTATGCTGTGATGGGGTGTGAGGTTGTCTGATTATTCTCCATGCATGTTGTAATTCTTTTTAGGCCTCTTGGCGATATGGGCAAGATAGCCCTCGTGATGTTGATTTGCTCACTTCACCTTAGTTGTGCTTGGTTTCTTCCATATTTTATTATATCTATTCATTTTCCCATAATTTTACTTGTGCACTCTGCTGTGCTTGACATCAGTATTCGTGTGATCGGTGAAATCGAGCACTTTTGCTTGATGAGTATTTAGGAGCGGGCTGCACGCCGCAACGAATGTTATGTGGGATACCCTTTCCTTATGTTTATATTGTGCTTTGTTTTCCCTCTGTGGGATAAGTTAATGAAACTGTACTTTGTCATTATATCTGTTGCACTTGTTAGATAATCCTCGTACCTTGCTTTCCTTCTATTTTTATTCATGCCTGGGTTATTGCTTGTTGGGTGTACGAACCCTGTTAGGTGAGAATCTGTGTGGTCCCGTGATGAGTTATTAGCTGGGTTGCTGTTATTGGCTTAGAAGAGGTTCTTAGACCTGAGGTTTGCACTATCGTACTAGGGTGAGGAATGGTTGGAAGGATGATGATATTTCCGCACAGATTTGAGCAATGTCTCTTGAGGGAGGGGAGAACTTCTTGGCTTTTTGACTCCATGGGTGGTTGCGAGTTTCTGCATGTTTCTTGTGTCATGGTCAACATCGTGGAAGTCCGGAACAAGGTTTTATTCAATATGAACCATAATTCCGGCATCCAGAGTGTTATTGGGCAGCTATGATGAGCAGAAGGTATTACTACGGGCATCTGAGTTGTGTGGAACAACGGGTGTGATTATGCTCTGGGTTGAAATTGTGGCTCGACTCAGCTTCATCAGGTTTATATAGTGTGATGATGAGAGATTCGGGTCCTATGATGAATTTAAGATGTCGAGATTTGGGTTTTGTCGTAAAGTTATGGACTAATGATGAAGTGAGATCTTCAGTTAAATTGCGTTGTCAGTCCTACATAGGTTTGGGTAATGGGTATCACCCCCGGGTGTATCTATGGCAAGATCATGCAGTGGTTTGATGGCTTTGGAACGACTCCGGGCACGTTCGAGGAAGAACGTATGTTTATGTTTAAGTGGGGGAGGATATAACGACCCGACTGGTAGGTTTGAGCAATTGCATCCTGTTTGGCAGTTTAAGGTCACGAGTAGCATCACATAGTGTATTATGACTTGCGTGCATCGTCGGTTCGGGTTTTTGAGAGGTTCAGAAAGGGGTTTTAGGGGAGACTCTCATTTGAGAAGCTCGAAGTTGAATGAAATGAACCAAGGTTAGACTTTTTGAGTATTTGACCTCGGATCGGAGTTTTGATGGTACCGATAGGTCCGGAAGCTGATTTTGGACTTGATAGTATGCCCGGAATTTCGTTTTGATATTTCTCAAAGGTTTCGACATCATTTGGCGGAAGTTGGCAATTTAAAATTTTTAGAATTTTCTGAAGTTTGACCATGATTTTACTTTAAGTCTATCAGGTCCCGATTTCAGTTGCGGAACTTGGAATAGGTCCATTTTGTCATTTAGAACTTGCCTGCAAAATTTGGTATCATTTGGAGTTGATTTGACTTGGTTCGGATGCTCGGTTGCGATTCTACAAGTTATTGAAGTTCATTGTGATTTTTCATGTGTTTTGGCGTCTGATTCATGAATCGAGAGGTTATTTTGGTGT
The DNA here is from genome assembly GCA_005239525.1 of Nicotiana knightiana. Lineage (NCBI taxonomy): Eukaryota > Viridiplantae > Streptophyta > Magnoliopsida > Solanales > Solanaceae > Nicotiana > Nicotiana knightiana. The sequence goes on along the minus strand of ML423289.1, from coordinate 19,421 downwards.
TCCGATCGTGCGAGTGAATTCGTATTATATTTTCAGACTTGTGAGGGTGTTTGGTTTAGAGCCCCGAGGGCTCAGATGTTTTTTTGTACGCGTTTCGGAGTGTTGGAGGAAGAGATATCCCTCGAAACCACACTAAAACTCTCCTTCCTCGTAGATAACAAACCTAGAATTAAGACTTAAGAGCAAAGAAAAGAAAAAGTAGAAAAAAAATAAAATAAAATACAGAAGCTCCGTCTTCTTCTTCATTAGCAAAACCACAGCCCAAATACAAATCTTCATCGATCATAATGAAATCATGTGAGCAATTTGAAACCAATACTCAACATCACCAAAACGAACGGATCTGAACAAAACAGGTGATATCGCGACTGATGTAATTGCTTTTTTGTGACAAAAGAAGTGTTACTTTCCATGAAGCTGCATTTCACCACCAACCCGCTAGTTTTATTTTCCCTTAAACAAAAATACTTCCACTATGAATATACTCTAGCCTACCAAATCTCTAATACTACATAATGTAAAAGAAAATGATTTTAAGTTTCTATCCCTTTTTCACGCATATAGAAATCACCCAATTAACTAGAGGTCGCCGGCAGGTTTCCGTTCGGGATAGCCGGTTGAGATTTCTGTCTTAGATTGTTCTTGTTGATGTCCTTGTATGCCTTTCAAAATCTTGGATTGAGCATCATTATTTTTTTATCAATTCTGATGCAAAACAGAAGTGGAATTTGGGTTCTAATTGAGATCGAGCCGAGTGGAGGTGAATTTGTAAAGGAAAAGCTAATTTGAGTATTGATTTGGCTGAGTCAAGGTAAGTGTCTTGCCTAACTTTGTGTGGGGGAAACTACCCCTTAGGAACTGAGTAAATATTGCCATCTTGTTATGTGAAAGCTGTGTACGCAAGGTGACGAGTGGGTACCCAGTTTATATGTGGTATTGACCGGTTAGATTGCCTAGTCCATGCTTTTGGGTAAATTGTCATAAAATGTGGTATCTCTTTGTTAGAATACTCTCACATTCTCTATATGATGTTGCTAGTTCTTATTTGCCTCTTATTTGTTTTTAGCCTCTATATGCCTTGGTTGTTATCATTGCCTTCATTATTATCTTGTTACCTCTTAACTATTGAGTTATTCTATGATTACGTGCTCATCTGATACGAGTTAAAGTTGTTGTGAATGTCTGTGTAGTTATCATGTGCCTTACATGTCTTGTTTCCTTGTAAAGGTTATTTTATTTTTTTGATTGTTACGTGGTTCCCTTGTTGCTGTGTACTCATACCTTTCGTTGTAAATTCCTTGTAATTGAGTTATTGAATTGTGGTTGATTAATTTATATTATTATATGGTGGGATATGGTTGCACGCTGTAACAGGAGGAATAAGGGAGGATTGATGAGGAGGAATATGGGTGAATATGATTATTCGGGAGGATCGGGTTGCACGCCGCAACAGGAGGAATAAGGGTGGATTAATACGGAGTAATATGGGTGAATTATTATGTAGATAATGATATATGGTGGGATGGGGTTGCCAACACAACATATATTTATTAGTTACTTTTATTGTAATTGTTACGGAGGAATAAGGGAGGATCGATGGGATCGGGTTGCACGCTGCAACATATATATATTAATTAATTTTATTGTAATTTTTACGGAGGAATAAGGGAGGATTGATGAGATCGGAATGTGCGCCGCATCAATATATGTGTTTATGTATTCCTCTCTGACTGTGTAAGTTATTCTGTAGTTTTACATTTCACTTAAGAATTATTTATAGCTGAATACTGATACGACCCTTGAGTTAGGTATTTACTTCTGCAAATTACCGATTTTTAAAGTGAATTTATTATGTTGCGTCATTACCTCTGGTCATGCTGAGTCGTTAGTAAGATAGTATTTTTTAAAAAAAATTGAAAGAACTAACATCATGTTACCTTGTGTGACTTTAAGTTAGGACTCATCGATTATTTCTATACTTACCATTTCTACAAGTTGTCATATTTTACTTCAACTGTTTTCTCAATTTAATCTTCTCAATCTATTTGAGGTTTTGTTTTACTTACAAAGGAATTGTTATTATGTTTTAAACTAATAAATTGTATATTAAATGCAATGGTTATTCGAAGTTGAATTTTATTTGAAAAATGTTATTTTCCTCACTCAATTGATTCTAAAACCAAATCTCATCTTTCTCACTGATTTCCTATTTGGTCTAAAGACTATAGATTTACTTCATGATATATATATATATAGATAGATGAAATCCATTATACATCCTAAGTAGTAATTGGCACGGGTATTATGCACCAAATAGCATGTGGATGTCGATGTGCGAAGTGAGATGGAAAGTGGTTGGAATTATTGGAATCGTATTCTAGAAACACTTGTTCGGTTAATTTGATATTATTTTTCCCTACTTGAGTACATTTACAGTTAGCCGTATCCCAAACGTGTTGTTGTTTGATTTACTTAGTGGATTCTCGTTGCCATTCGTGTTTCCTTTTCCTCCTATTTTTACTACTTTTTGCAACTTGATATCCTTCTGTTATCAGTATTACTTTGATAGCTCTTTCTTCTTTGATTTGAGTTATATGCTGCATGTTATATATATATTCGGTAGTGTCTCGACTTGACCTCGTCACTACTATACCGAGGTTATGCTTGATACTTACTGAGTACCGCCGTGGTGTACTCATACTACACTTCTGCACATCTTTTCTTGCATAACTAGGTACTTCAGACCGGGTCGATTTTGATATTTATGCTCGGTATGGCTGGAGACTTCAAGGTGTACCTGCTGGACGTTCGCAGGCTATGAAGTAACTTTCTGATGTATTTAATCTCATTGTTTCATTTATTTCCGGAACAATGTTGTATTTATCATGTAAAACTATTCCTAGAAAGGCTTATGACTTGTACTACCTGTTTTGAGAATTGTAAGTTTATAGAGAATTAAAATTTCTAAGTTGTTAGACGCTAATTATTTATTGTTGTTAAGAATATGTAAGGCTTACTTAGTCCCTAAGACTAGGTGCCATTACGATACCCAACGGAGGGATTAGGTCGTGAAACTCGTCGTTATGGGGGTTTATCTTAGCATATGAGTCAGCCATCGACTTCAGTTCTAGTTTCTTCATTGCCCGCCAAACCAGCTAGGGGTGGAGATCAATCAGCTAGGGGTCGCCCTAGAGGGGGAGGTCAATCAGGTGGTGGTCAGGCCCGTTCCTATGCCCTCCTAGCCAGACCAGATTCTATGGCTTCAGATGCCGTGATTACATGTATTATTTCAGTCTGTCACCGAGATGCCTCTGTATTATTTGACCCTAGTTCCACATATTCATATGTTACCTCATATTTTTCTCATTTTATGGATATTCCCCTTGAGTCTTTAGTTTCATCTATTCATGTATCTACTTTTGCGGGCGATACTATTTTTGTGGACCGCGTATATCGGTCGTGTGTGATGACTATTGGGGGTTTGGAGACCCGAGTGGATCTATTATTGCTCAATATAGTTGAATTTGATGTGATATTGGGCTTGGATTGGTTATCTCCATGTCATGATGTTCTAGATTGTCATGTTAAGACCATGACCTTAGCGATGCCGGGATTCCCGAGGGTCGAGTTGAGTTGTTCTATAGATTATGTACCGAGTAGGGTGATTTCATACTATAAGGCTCATCGTATGGCTAAGAAGGGTTGCCTATATTATTTGGCTTTTGTGAGGGATGTCAGTGCAGAGACTCCTACTATTGATTCTATTCCAGTGGTCCGTGATTTTTCAGATATGTTTCCTGCAAACCTGTCGGGCATGCTGCCTAACAGGGATATAGACTTTGGTATTGATTTGGTGCCGGGAACTCATCCCATTTCTATTCCACCATATCGTATGGAACTAGCGGAGTTGAAGGAATTGAAAGAACAGCTTTAGGAACTCCTAGATAAGGGGTTCATTCGGCCTAGTGTGTCACCTTGGGGTGCACTGGTTCTATTTGTGAAGAAGAAGGATGATTCCATGAGAATGTGTATTGATTATAGGCAGTTGAACAAGTTCACAGTCAAGAACAAGTATCCTTTGCCTCGTATTGATGATTTATCTGACCATCTTCAAGGAGCGAAGGTGTTCTCCAAAATTGATTTGAGGTCCGGGTATCATCAGCTGAAGATTCGGGATTCAGATATTCTTAAGACAACTTTCAGGACTCGTTATAGCCATTATGAGTTCTTGGTGAAGTCTTTTGGGTTGACCAATGCCCCAGCATCGCTCATGCATTTTATGAACAGTGTATTCCAGCCATATTTGGATTCCTTCATTATTGTATTCATTGACAACATCCTTGTGTCTCGTAGCCAGGAGGAGCATGCTCAACATTTGAGGATTGTATTACAGAGATTGAGGGAGGAGAAGCTTTATGAAATTTCTTTTAGTGTGTGTTTTGGCGTGGTTCGGTAGCATTCTTGGGCCATGTGATGTCCATTGAGGGTATTCAGGTGGATCTGAAGAAGATAGAGGCAGTGCAGAGTTGGTCTAGACCGTCCTCAACTACGGACATTAAGAACTTCCTTGGTTTGGCGGGTTATTACCGTCTCTTTGTGGAGGGATTTTCATCTATTGTTTCGCCCTTGACCAAATTGACCCAAAAAGGTGCTCCATTTAGGTGGTCGGACGAGTGTGAGGAGAGCTTTCAGAAGCTCAAGACTGCTTTGACCACAACTCCAGTGTTAGTTTTTCCATCAGCTTCAGGTTCTTATACAGTGTATTGTGATGCCTCGGGGATAGGCATTGGTTGTGTTTTGATTCAAGAGGGTAGGGTGATTGCCTACGCCTCGAGCCAGTTGAAGACCCATGAGAAGAATTATCCGGTGCATGATCTTGAGTTAGCAACCATTGTTCACGCCTTGAAGATCTGGCGTCATTATTTGTACGGGATTCATTGTGAGATTTATACTGATCACCAGAATCTGCAACATCTATTTAAGCATAAGGATCTTAATTTGCATCAGCGGAGATGGTTGGAGATTCTTAAAGACTATGATATCACTATTCTATACCATCCAGAGAAGGCCCATGTGGTGGCTGATGCTTTGAGTCGCCGGGCAGAGAGTTTGGGGAGTTTAGCATATCTTCCAACAGTAGAGAGACCGTTGGCATTGGATGTTCAGGCCTTAGCGAGCCAACTTTTGAGATTGGATATTTTAGAGCCTAGTCGGGTATTGGCTTGCGTGGTCTCCAGGTCTTCTCTTTATGACCATATCAGGGAGCTTCAGTATGATGACACTCACTTGTTCGTTCTTCAGGACAGGGTTTGGCGAGGTGATTCTAGGGATGTGAATATTGGTGATGACAGTGTGTTGAGGATGCATGGCCGGATATGTGTGCCTAATGTAGATGGGCTTCGAGAGTTGATTCTTGAAGAGGCCCACAACTCGTGGTATTTCATTTATCCGGGTGCCGCGAAGATGTACCAGGATTTGAGACAACATTATTGGTGGAGGCGGATGAAGAAAGATATAGTTAGGTTTGTAGCTCGGTGTCTCAAATGTCAGCAGGTTAAGTATGAACATCGGAGACCGGGTGGCTTGCTTCGGAGGTTAGATATTCCGGAGTGAAAGTGGGAGCGGGTCACCATGGACTTTGTAGTTGGGCTCCTGCGGATTTCGAAGAAGTTCAATGCTATTTGGGATAGTATGGATCGGCTGATCAAGTCCGTGCACTTCATCCTGTTGGTACTACCTACACTTCGGAGCATTGAGCTGAGATTTATATTCGAGAGATTGTTCCTCTGCATGGTGTCCCGGTTTCCATCATTTTTGATAGAGATACTCAGTTCACATTGCAGTTTTGGAGGGCCGTGCAGCGAGAGTTGGGTACTCAAGTTGAGTTGAGCACAACTTTTCACCCTCGGACGGGCGGGCAGTCCGAGCGCACTATTCAGATATTGGAGGACATGTTGCGCACTTGTGTTATTGACTTTGGGGGTTCATGGGACCATTTTCTGTCGCTCACAAAGTTTGCATATAACAACAGTTATTAGTCGAGTATTCAGATAGCTCCGTCTGAGGCTTTATATGGGAGGAGGTGTATATCTCTAGTTTGATGGTTGGGGAGAAGGTCTTGCTGAAGGTATCACCCATGAAGGGTGTTATGAGGTTTGGGAAGAGGGGCAAGTTGAGCCACCAGTTCATTTGGCCTTTCGAGGTGCTTCAGAGGATAGGGGAAGTGGCTTATAAGCTTGCCTTACCACCAAATTTGTCGAGTGTACAACCGGTATTTCATGTTTCCGTGCTTCGGAAGTATGTTGGCGATCCGTCCCATGTTTTGGACTTCAACACAGTTCAGTTGGAGTGTGATATGACTTATGATGTGGAGTCGGTGGCTATTTTTGTGATGACCCAAGGGGCCGTCTTGTGCTCTAGGACTTTATTCCACGCTCGTTAGCCTTAACAATATTATATTTACCCTTCTCGATTTGCGTGCGCAGTCCGGGCGTAATTCCGGAAAGCCTTTATGTGGAAATAGGAAAAATAATAATTTCTAGAATTTAAAAGTGATTCTCGTTGACTTTGGTCACCGTTTTGAGTAAACGGATCCGAACCCGTGTTCTGACGGTCCCGATGGGTGCGTAGTAAAATATGAGATCTAAGCGTGTGCCCGGAATCGGTTCCGAGATCCATAGCTCGAGAAATGAATTTTTTACTAAAATTGAATTTCAAAAAAATCTATGGTTATAAAGTATGTGTTTAATGCTTGATTTTGATGATATCGGGCCTGTAATTTGGTTCCAGAGCCCGGTACAAGTTTTTTATTATATCTAAACCATATCTGTGAAATTTGGTGAGAAACGGAGTTTATATGACGTGATTCGGACCCTCGGTTAAGAAAATAGTAATTTTAAGTGTTCTTGAGAATTTCATTGATTTTGATGCTAAATTCGCAGTTTTAGATGTTATTTTAGCGATTTGATCGTATGAGCAAGCCCGTATGGTATTTTAAGACTTGCGTTCATGTTTGGTTTGAAGCCTAGAGGGATTGGGTGAGTTTCAGATAGGCTTCAGGATGTTTTGGACTTAGGAAATTCTGGTTTTTCTGCAGCTTTAGCACTTGCTGGTTTCCTTCTTCGCATTTGCAAAGCTTCTCAGGCGAACGCGAAGAGTAACTTTCATGAGGGATACTTTCTTCTACAAGAACGCGAAGGGCTGGTCGCGAACGCGGAACTTTGGGTCCATTACCCTTCGCGAACGCGAAGCATTGAGACCTGGGGGAGGGGAATCATACTCTACACTAACCCGACACACAGGTCGCGCAAATGCAGAGACTGGTGGGAATAAGCCTTCGCGAACACGGAGAGTATCTTGCGAACGCGAAGGCTACTAGAGCCACAGCTTCGCGTGCGCGTCAGACCCCTCACAAACGCGATGAAGGTCTGACGCCTGTGTATTAAAACAAAACCAGCACGGGATTTTTCAAATACTTCACAACTCCTTCATTAGAACTCAATCTAGGGCGATTCTTGAAGAGGGATTTCGACACCCAATCATAGGTTTGCACCTTTTAGCTTGTTTTCATCGATTTCCATCATAATTTAATGAATTCCTAGTCTTTAATCTTGTTCTTTAAGGGTAGAAATTAGAGATTTTGGGGGAATTGAGAATTTTACAAATTTGGGGATTTAGACCTCGATTTGGGGTAAGATTCCGAAACTAATTATATATTCGGGCTCGGGATGAATGGGTAAACGAATTTTGGTCTGAACCTTGAGTTTGGACCAAGCGGTCCTGGGGTCGATTTCTAAATTTTTTTTTGGGAAAATACGGGAAATATGTAATTAAAGTTGATTCCTTTAGCGATAATTGATGGTATTAATCTATTTGTGACTACATACGAGTGGGTTGGAGGCGAATTCTAAGGGAAAAGCGGTACTTGAGCAGTGAGTGGCCTACTAATCGATGTAAGTGTCGTGTCTAACTTTGGCTTGAGGGAATATGTATTATGTGTTTATTTGCTACGTGTTTGGTTGTTGAATACGATGTATAGGTGAGGTGACGAGCATCTATGCGTTGTTGTTGAGTCATAGAATGCGAGTGAATTCTAACCTTTATAAATTTTGCAGTCTTAGATCCTACTATCCATGCCTAGTGTTGTTATTAAAAAAGTTGGTGACTTATATCTGGATTCACTGAGAGTTGTTAACTTCTTAATATTGTTTAAATGTGGAGATTATGTTGTGGTATTAATTATTGGTAAAGTACTGGCTTCCTTGTGAATCTTCTATTTATCCCTTGGTATTGATTCTGTGATTTGTGAGGAGGAGTGTAAAGCACGAAGGGTGATGTCGTGCATGCATTATTTATATTGTGAGGAAGAGTATAAAGCACAAAGGGTGATGCCGTGCCGTGATATGTGAGTGTTAATGCATGAAGGGTGATGTCGTGCCACGATTTATGAGTGATAAAGCACGAAGGGTGATGCCGTGTATATTATGAGAGGTTTAAAGCACGAAGGGTGATGCCGTGCCGTTCTATTTATTTATTGGTGAGGTTGAGAGTAAAAGCACGTAGGTTGATGCCGTGTAGTTTTCCTTGCTGATTTTAATTGCTTAATTCATTTGAGGATTTCTGTTTAATTCTGTCTTTTCATTATTCTCACTCTTTATATTGTAATACCCCGCTGTATGTCCCCTACCATTATTTTCTATTTTGTTTCCTTATTTACTGTTGTTTCCTTTAGCATGATTATACTGTTCAGGTTATATGTGGGTGTCTTGTCCTAGCCTCGTCACTACTTCGCCGAGGTTAGGCTCGATACTTACTAGTACATGGGGTCGGTTGTACTGATGTTGTACTTTGCACTTTCTGTGTAGATCCAGGTATCAGTCTGAGCTGATCATGAGTTGGTAGTGGTCATTTGCGCAGGAGACCCGAGGTAGATTTGCCGATGTCAACAGATTTCTGGAATCCCCTCCTATATGTTCATCTACTATTTTATTTAGTTTGCAAACAATTGTACTTCTTCATTTCAGCCAAATATTTGTAGTTAATCTTAGTAGTCCGTGAATTGTGACACCAAACCTCGGGTAGCTAAACATATGGATTTCGCATGCACAATATTATTATGCAAGTTTCGTTTCTTACTCCAATTATTATGTTTTGAGTTGTAGTGATTCTCAGTATTTTGTAAGAATTTTATGTTGCAAATTTCTAATGTTGGCTTGCCTACCAAGTGCAGTGTTAGGCGCCATCACGGTCCCAACGGTGGGAATTCGAGTCGTGACAAGTTGGTATCAGAGACTAGGTTGCTAAGGTCTCGCAATTCATGGACAAGCATAGTAGAATGTGGGGGATCGGTACGGAGACGTCTGTACTTATCTCTCAGAGGCTATAAAGTTAGGAAAAAGTTCACTTTTATTCAACTCTGTCGTTCGATTCTTGTTATCCCAATACTGATTGAACTCTTCTATTCTTATTGTCTCACAGATGGCGAGAACACGTTCCTCTTCTTCCGCTAATCAGCAGCCAAATCCTCCAGCAGCAGCTATTATGAGGGGCAGAGGCTGAGGTCGTGCTAGAGGACGAGGAAGGGGCAGGGCTCAGCCCAGGGTCCGAGCAGCAGTTCCAGATGCAGAGCCTTAGATAGAGTTTGATGAGGAGGCTCCAGCTCAGACTGTTCCGGAAGGAACAACTCAGGTTCCAGAGGGGTTTATTGCTACCCCGGTGCTTCAGGATTCTTTGGTCCAATTAGTGGGCCTTATGGAGACTGTGGCCCAGACTGGCGCATTCCCCATGGCACCAGCAGTATCTCAGTCTGGAGGAGAAGCCCAGACTCCTGCCACCCACACTCTGGAGAAGATGGCTCCCCAGTTTCAGATCCCAGCAGCTCATCCAGTTGGGGTAGTTCAGCCAGTTGCTGCAGCATCGCCTGTTGATGGGGCAGCTATGTCCTCCGAGGCTTTGTGGATATTGGATAGGTTGACCAAGATTTTCCCAGTTCATTTCAGCGGTGCCACTTCAGAGGATCCCAGGAGTACCTTGATAGCTGCCATGAGGTTCTTCAGAACATGGGTATATTGGAGACCAATGGGGTCGACTTTCCTGCTTTCCAAATGACTGGTTCCGCCAAGAAATGGCGGAGAGATTATTTATTGACTAGACCAGCTGGGTCGCCTGCTCTTACTTGGGACCAGTTCTCACATCTCTTCTTGGAGAAGTTTCTGCCTATCACTACGAGAGAGGAGCGCCTCCATCAGTTCGAGCGTCTCTAGCAGGACAGCATGACTGTCACTTAGTATGAGGCTCGCTTCGTGGATTTGTCCCGTCATGCTATTCTTCTGCTTCCCACAGAGAGAGGGAGTGAGGAGGTTTATTGAGGGTCTTACTCAGCCTATCAGATTGCAAATGGCTAAGGAGACAGGGAGCGAGATCTTTTTCCAGGATGTGGCCAATATGGCCAGGTGAGTTGAGATGGTTCTGGGATTGGGAGGTCAGGGGTCATACAAGAGATCTCGTTATTCCGGTGGATTCAGCGGTGCCTCAACTGAAGCCGGGGGAGGGGGGGTACTTATGGTAGAGGTAATTCTTCCAGGCCATTTCATTCAGCACTCCAGGCATCCTATGGTGCCCCAGGTGGTCGTGGCCCTTATATGCCTTATTCTAATCAGCCAGCTTCTATCAGTGCACCTCCTCTTTAGAGTTTTCAGGGTGGTTATTCAGGACGATAGGGTCAGTTTGTCGGCCAGCAGTCGAGGTCATGTTATACTTATGGTGACCCGAGGCACATTGTTAGATATTTCCCTCGAGCGTCAAGTAGTTCTCAGTACCAGGGTTCTCGTTCCATAGTTCTGACACTAGCTTCCGCACCGCCTGCCCAACTAGCCAGAGGTAGGGGTCAGGTAGCTAGAGGTAGGGGCCATATTATTAGAGGTGGAGGTCAGCCCGCTAAAGGTGGAGGCCCGCCTTTCAGAGGTCGTATCAGAGACATGGTTCAGGGTGGTGGGGCCTAGCCCCGATGTTATGCATTCCCAACCAAACCTGAGGCTGAGTCCTCCGATGCTATCATCACAGGTACTATTTCAGTTTGCAGTAGAGATGCTTCAGTTCTATTTGATTTGGGGTTTACTTACTCCTGTGTATCATCTTATTTTGCTTCATATTTGGTTGTGCCCCTTGATTCTTTGAGCGCCCCTGTATATGTGTCCACACCCGTGGGGGATGCTATTGTTGTAGATCGTGTATATCGCTCGTATGTGGTCGTTATTGGGGGTATTGAGACCAGTGTAGACCTTTTGCGTCTTGATATGGTTGATTTTGATGTTATATTGGGCATGGATTGGTTGTCGCCTTATCACGCTATCTTGGATTGTCATGCCAAGTGTATTGGTAAAAAAGAGTTTCACACGTAAGCCAACTTTTGACAGCTCATCCAGTCACGTGGACACAGGAAAACATGACATCTGGACATAAATCTTTGAAGAGGTACGGTACAAAGAGGCACGATTCAGTAAATCTACGAACTTATCAGCCACGGGAAATTCAACTTGATCAAAGGGAGAGAGGCACAGTCAGAATGAATCTAGACAAAGCTACGGGCAGATTCAAGGACCCACAATTGATTACTCGAACGTTATGTAACTGAATCCCTATTACCTTTATCCTTTGTAACGCCTCATTAATGTCATAATTAGTCATTAATGAGTAACCATAGCAGGAGTAGTACGTTATAAGAATCTCTTATATAAGGGAGGGGAATACAACTTGTAAAGTCATCTGATTCTCGAATACAATCAACTTTGATCTTTTATTTCTGTAATATTGTCTATTATTCATTTTTCCCATTATCTTGATTATCAGTAACCTGTATTAATCTTAAAAATAAGCTTTAGTCAAAGGGTCTAATTCTTTGGTTAAACAAATTGGTTCCGTTACCGGGAATCTGATAATCTTTGTTTACTTTCCAAGTGATATCCTTTGAATTATGTCAAACCCCAACGACAACAACCAGCAAAGAAGTGGAACCCCAGTTCCATCACCTTCAGGAACCCCACATGGTTCGAGGGAACAATCCCCAGAAAGATCCAATAACAACCATGGTAATAACGATCAAACTGTGGAACAAGATAATGTAAAGCAAATGATTGCAGAGTATGTGAGCCAAGCTTTGCAAGAATTTGCGAGAGGATTACCAGCAGCGTTGCCTACACCGCCAACGCCACCCCCAAACAACACCATCACTATGGAAAATCCTCAATCTGGGTTGGCAAACTCAGGAAGAGGAGATACTCCTAATTAATCTCTCGAAACAAGACTAGGTATATCTAATAACTCAGAATTACAAAATTTAGTGTTAACCATGCAGAAACAGATGAAGGAGCAGAACAATCGCATCGAACAAATTCCTGGTGTACCACGTATCATCAAAGGCATCGATGTTGATAGATATTCTCAATAACCGTGGAAGCCAAGTGCGGCACCTTTGCCTATACCCAAGAAGTTTAAAATGCCTGACGTTCCCAAATATGATGGAACAACTGACCCACGCGACCATGTGACTGCTTTCACTACTGGGGTAAAAGGCAACGACTTAACGAAACAAGAGATTGAATCAGTCCTTGTCAAAAAATTTGGGGAAACACTTACCAAAGGGGCTCTAACCTGGTATTCTCTTCTCCTTGAAAATTCTATTGACTCTTTTGCTGAGCTTGCAAATTCGTATATAAAAGCACACTCTGGTGCACAAAAAGTTGAGAAGAGAATGGAAGACATATTCAAAATAAAACAAGGAGACACGGAACTACTCCGTGAGTTTGTAGACAGGTTTCAACGAGAAAGAATGCAGTTACCCAGGGTGCCTGATAATTGGGCAGCCATGGCATTTGCAAGCAACTTAAACGATAAAAGCTCAGAAGCCACGAGACGACTTAAGGAAAGTCTAAGAGAATTCCCCGCTACAACATGGAACGATGTATATAACAGGTACAGTACTAAACTCAGAATAGAAGAAGATATCATTGCTCGTTCGAGAGATGAAGATCATTCCAGATCCAGACGTCCTGAATCAGATAGAAGATCAGGTAAAAACAGGTACGATCCTTACTTAGGACCCTCGGGACGCGATATCCGCCCCAGGTTCGAAAACACTAGGTCAGACTATAGACCACAAGGAAGAGACGTAGTCTCATCCTCGTCTAGATCCAGAAAAGATCGAGATGAACGACCTAGAGGTAATACTCAAATTGGGGATCATACCTTTAATGTAAGTACTACTGAACTTGTCTCAATATTGAGGAACATGGGAGACAAGGTTAAGTGGCCCAAAGAGATGCGGTCAAATCCAAGTAGAAGAAACCCAGATCACTGGTGTGAATTTCACAACGATCATGGGCACAAAACTGCGGATTGCAGATTTTTACAAGGTGAAGTAGAAAATTTGTTAAAACAAGGCTATTTAACAGAATTTTTTAGCGATAAAGGTAAATAGGCATATATGAGGAACAGGCAGGAGCCCCCAAATCCTCCTTCTCCAAAACGAACCGTTAACGTGNTCACAATTACACACGAGAAACGTGCTCGTGGAGAAGATGATATAACCTTTGATGATGCAGATAGCAGCGGATTAATGCTTCCGCACAATAATGCTCTGGTAATATCTCCACTTATTCATGACACTAACGTGAAAAGAGTGTTGATTGATCTACGCAGTTCAGTCAATATCATTTTTCTAAGAGTAGTGGAAGAAATGCTACCGGGGAATCAAGTAATCCCAAAAGCACGAGCCATATCCGGGTTTGATAACTCTACGGTTATAACAAAAGGAGAAATTGAGCTTAACACTTATGCTGAGGGGGTGATCAAAAGAGCTAGGTTCCAAGTCATCGATACTCACATGGCTTATAACGTGATCATTTGAAGGCCATGGATCCACGACATGAAAGCGATACCCTCCATGTTGCATCAGGTAATTAAATTTCTTTCTGAATGGGGGATTCAACAAATCAAAAGAGATCAGCAGACCGCAAAAATTATAAATTCAGCGGTACACTATAATAAGAAAATAGAGGTGGGAGAATTACAAGATAAAGAAATCTCCCAAACAGGTAACACCGCCCAAACAGACATAAAGAAATTACTGCCCAAATAGGTATGGAAGATATTATTGCTGAAACATGCACGAAAGAAAATACTTACGAGAAGAAGAGTCAAGTTACCACGGATGGAGTACTATACCACACAAATGCGGATTCTAGACCGGACGTCATTCATGAACCGGAGGAAGATGAGCACATCAAAACAACTACGGAGGAGCTCGAAGCTATTCCGTTATCTGAACAAAAACCTGAGCAGAAAGTGTATATTGGCACGAGGCTAAGCCCCACTAGAAGAGAATAAAAGAAAGCAAAGACCATTCAAGAACCAAGTAATCGATGAAGAGGTACAAAAACTCTTGAAGATTGGTTCTATACGAGAGGTAACGTACCCTAACTGGTTGGCAAACACCGTGGTAGTACCTAAAAAGAATGGCAAGTGGAGAGTATGCGTAGATTATACTGATTTAAACAAAGCATGACCCAAAGATTCATTCCCATTGCCTCATATAGATCAAATGATTGATGCTATCGCAGGTCATGAACTATTAAGCCTTCTAGATGCATATTCTGGTTATAATCAGATTAAAATGGATCCCTTAGACGAGGAAAAAACCTCATTTATCAAGAATAGGGGAACTTATTGTTATAAAGTCATGGCTTTTGGCCTAAAAAATGCTGGAGCTACCTATCAAAGGCTAGTCACCAAGATGTTCCAAGAACATCTGGGAAAAATGATGGAGGTGTACATCGATGACATGTTGGTAAAATCAACACAAGCACAAAACCATTTCCAACACCTATTTACTGCTTTTGATATTTTACGCAAGTATAATATGAAGTTGAATCCAGAGGAATGCACTTTTGGAGTGCAATCAGGTAAAATTTTGGGTTTCCTTGTATCAAACAGAGGAATAAAGGTAAATCCCGCTCAAAGTAAAGCCAGAGAGGAAATACCTGATGTTTTAACAAATAAAAAGGAGGTTCAAAGACTGACATGAAGAATAGCAGCTTTGGGGAGGTTTATTTCTAGATATTCCGAAAAAAGTTTTAAATTCTTCTCAGTTCTTAAAAAACAGAATCAGTTCGAATGGACTGAAGAATGTTAGCAAGCCCTCAAGAACCTTAAGATTTATCTATCGAAGCCACCACTGCTTTTAAAGCCAAAAGAAGGGGAAAGATTGTACATCTACCTGGCTGTCTCAGAAATTGCTGTAAGTGCAGTATTGGTAAGAGAAGAAAAAGGTAAACAATCACCTATCTATTATGCAAGTAAAACTTTGCTAGATGCTGAGACTAGATATCCACATCTGGAAAAGTTAGCTTTAGCTTTAATAATGGCATCTAGAAAATTACGACCCTATTTTCAATGCCACCCAATCACTGTTGTGACCTCATATCCTTTAAGAAATATTCTGCATAAACAAGAATTGTCAGGAAGATTTTCCAAATGGGTCATAGAACTAAGTGAGCATGAGATAATTTATCATCCTAGGACCGCAATTAAGTCTCAAATACTAGCTGATTTTGTTGCTGACTTTAGTAATGGCATTGTATCTGAAGTAGAAAAAGAGTTACAACTCTTTAACGGTGTTAATCCAGGCCGGTGGACCTTGTTCTCTGATGGTTCTTCAAATGTAAAAGGCGCTGGCTTAGGCATAGTCTTGATATCACCCACGGGTGAAAAGACACGGCAAGCTATAAAGTGTTATCATATCACTAACGATGAAGCAGAGTACGAAGCTGTTATTGCAGGGCTTGAACTTGCACGGGAGCTCTCAATCGAGCAAATTGTGATCAACAGCGATTCCCAATTGGTAGTAAATCAGATATAGGGGACTTACATTGCACGAGAGACTAGAATGCAATAGTATCTTAAAAGAGCATAGGAGCTCGTGAGACAATTCAAAATATGGAAGGTAGTGCAAATACCTAGAGAAGAAAATGCAGAGGCTGATGCATTAGCTAACCTCGAAGCAGTCACACAAGTAATGACCAAAGACAATACAATTGTCGTTCAACTATTTCATTCAATAATAGACCAGGACAGGAATGAGGTAACTTTTAACAACCTAACCTGGGGCTGGAGAAATGAAATTCTTAATTTTTTTCAGAATGGCACCGTACCTGAAGATAGGAAAGCAGCTCAAGCGTGTGCCGCAAAGCTGCATGGTACTGCCTTATTCGCAATTTACTTTATTGCAGGATGTTCGGGGGACCCCTAGCTAAATGCCTTGGACCTAACCAAACGGAATTTGTGATAAAAGAAGTCCACGAAGGATACTTTGGAAATCACTCAGGGGCTAGATCCTTAGTGAAAACACTAATCAGAGCGGGATACTATTGGCCTAAGATGGAAGTGGAAGCCGAGAATTTCGTATCCAAATGTGACAGATGCCAAAGGTTTGCCAATAACATGCATCGACCAGCGGAATTATTACATCCAATAATATCCCCATGGCCTTTCATGAAATGGGAGGCAGAAGCGTTCAAACAAGTACGAGAAAAGGAAGTTAAAAGCTTCTTATGGAGAAACATAATATGCCTCTTTGGAATACCAAAGGAGATCGTATGTGATAATGGCCCACAATTCATAGGCTCGCAAATCACAGAATTCTTCGAAAGTTGGCAAATCAAACGGATCACCTCAAAGCCTTACCACCCCGTGGCTAATGGTCAAGCTGAGTCAACAAATAAGGTCATCATCAACAATCTAAAAAAGCGGTTCGGTAAAGCCAAAGAAAACTGGCTTGATGAATTACCAGCGGTACTATGGGCATACAAAATGACTTCAAAAATAGCCATTTCGCACTTGTTTATGGCTCAGAAGCCTTAATACCTGTAGAGATTGGCGAATCAAGTATAAGGTTCTCGACGGTCATGGAAGGTGAAAACATCGACAAATTAAGGACCAACCTGGACCTGCTCGAACCACAGAGAGAAGCAGCATTAATACGGATGACAGCTCAAAAACAAATCATAGAGCGTTATTACAACCGTAAAGCTCATCTCAGGTACTTTAAAATTGGGGACTTCGTCCTCAAAAAAGTATTTCAATCAACAAAAGAAGCAGGTGCAGGAAAGCTAAATCAAAACTGGGAAGGACCTTACAAAATCCGAGGGATAGCTGGAAAAGGCATCTATGAGTTGGAAGCTATGGACGACAGAGTTCTACCAATAAGCTGGAACGTCATCCATCTAAAGAAGTATTACTTCTAAAAAGAAAAGAATACCCCCCGTCAGGTATCACACGTTCGATTTTATTTTGAACATTTAAAAATTTTACTAACTTTTTTAGATGATAGGCACAAAGCTAACCCATCACCAGATGATGATATTAGACCTGCAAAGACGCGAGGAAATAACACAATTCCCGGTCTAGGGTTACACTTTCTGATGGACGTTTTAAAAGGGGTTAAGCAGTCATCATTTAAAAAACTATATACCTTCGAGTCCAGAATATTTTTCCTTTTTAGGAAAAGGACCACAAGGAAAGGAATAATCAAGTGCTCGAGATTTCATTCTTCAAAGCTCAAACACTTGGGGGACTATACATTATGGAAGACTAAGGCGAAGCAAAGAAGACTATCAGAAAGTTAAAAGCTCGAGCCTAAAGATCCATCTACCCAATGAGACAAGTGACACGAGCAGAGTCGAAAGAAATCAAAAGATCCATCCAAATACAAAGCCTAATGCAAAAAGAAAAAACCTTCGAACATATTCANTATATACCTTCGAGTCCGGAATGTTTTTCCTTTTCAGGAAAAGGACCACAAGAAAGGAATAATCAAGTGCTCGAGATTTCATTCTTCAAAGCTCAAACACTTGGGGGACTATACATTATGGAAGACTAAGGCGAAGCAAAGAAGACTATCAGAAAGTTAAAAGCTCGAGCCTAAAGATCCATCTACCCAATGAGACAAGTGACACGAGCAGAGTCGAAAGAAATCAAAAGATCCATCCAAATACAAAGCCTAATGCAAAAAGAAAAAACCTTCGAACATATTCAAGTTGAAAGGCAAAATGTTAGTCACGAGGTTGTAACAAAAATAGCTAGGGGTAAAAGATCATCATCAATACTCATTCAAGAAACTGTTCTCGAATAAAACAGTTATGGATGAAAGATCTGAACCCTTGTATTTGTTCAAGAAACTGTTATCAAATAAAAACAGTTACGAATAAGAAAACATTTCCCTCATAATTATTAGAAAACAGTTTCCAAAACAGTTACGGGTAAAAACCCCAATCTTTATAAAAACTGTTACTAGTGAAAAATAGTTATTTCTTTGTATTAATATTGAAAAATTGTTACCTATGAAAAATAGTTACGAAATACAAGAGTATATTAAATCTGCTAAACAAAAACAGTTGCAAGCGTGAGTTTTAGACGATAACCAAACACATGTAAATGTTATGGAAGTTCAAACAAAAAACTTTCCTTGGAAACATTCTTAAATATGTGTAAAATTCCTATCACTCTATTGCATTATCATGAAGTTGAGACGTTTTCTTCATGTCAATTATAAAAGGCCCTCTTCCATAAACTATGCCTATTAAAAAAAGGCACACATTTAATATGACAATGTGCCTATTATAAAAAAGGTACGAGTAGTCTAAAGCATCCCACATGCAAAACTCGAAGGTAAAACTAAAACCTCAAAAAATAAAGCATGCAAAAGACTTAAAGAGTGAAACAGAAACTCAACAAAAGTCGAACTAACATTTATATATTAAAAACGGCTAAAACTAAGTATTAACTTATACTTAGCCGTATAAGATTTTTATATTTACATTGTGGTGCCCCTAAGTTTTCATTTGTGGACTTAAAGGAAATCCAAATTTACCCCTGATGGGACTGGGGGTAGCCACCAATTGATACAAAGAAAAAGAAAAAAGGGATAAACCAACTAGATCTTTTCAAAGAGAGGGGTTGACTTCAGAGGCAGAAGGAGCGGGAGCAACTGAGGATGAAGAGGCATGAGCAACTANGGTCAAAACCCTCTTGACTCATCTCCATCAATGTGTCAAGGCGAGAATTCATATACGCCCAGCTCACATCGACAACAACCACCTCTTCCAAATCTTCATAATCTTGTGCCCACACTTGAAGCTCAGCTTTCAGTCCGTCCTTCTACGCCTCCGTAGCTTCATGAGCGGCCCTTAGTGGAACAATCGATTCCTCTAAAGCTTGAGCTTTGTCTAAAGCCCTTCAAAGATCTTCTTGAGTACGAGTGAGAAATTGCACAAGTTGAGTATTGTTCCTTCTGCCCCAGCAAGTTCTTCAAGTCTCTAATCTCCTCTGAGGCACAGGACAGCTGCTCTGCGAATGAAGACTCCAGAACA
>ML423285.1:0-13140 GCA_005239525.1 Nicotiana knightiana | reverse complement strand
TTTTGTAACTCTAGAATAACACTTATACAAGATTTACAAGAAAATTGCCTTACATAAAAAAAAAAAGCCCGGACCCGTTTAGGCCTGTTTGGCCCGCGGACTCGGCCCCCTTAGCCCGGGCCCATGTGGGCTTAGGCCCGTAGGGGGCCGGTTCCACACATATAGCCCGTTTGGCCCGGGACCGTTTAGCCCGGCCCCGCATAACCAGGCCCGCATAGCCTGGGCCCGCTTAGCCCGTCCCATTTGACCCGTTTGGCCCGGGCCCGGCCCGTTAGCCACCCCTAATTTACATAGGCTAAAGTGTCCATGTATTGATATTTGAAAAAAAGAGCCAGTTGTAACAATCTGATTGCCTGGTACTGAAGGACGAAGTATCACTGCTTCTCTTAGGGCTCACAACATGTAAGTCAATAGTGGCAAGTTAAATATTCATCACTCAGGTCAGATGCTTAACCTTTATTTCCTATATATAGAAACTTATATTCTTCTAGTAATTTTGCTCAATACCTACCTTGCTGCTTCTTTCATGCTTAGTTTTGCCTATTTTACATCTGTGCTACTTATGCTATTTTCAAAGTATAGTCTACACCAGATTAGATATTCTTTTATGCTTTTGTAAGAAATTCTTATGCAGAGCTGCACAAAGAAAGATAAAAGAGTGCGACATCAAGTTATCTTTGTTTGTTGAATGACTATAAGCATAAGTATATTAATCAGAATAATCTTTTGTTAACAAGGAATATCAAGTAAAAGCATTTTGCTACCTCTTGCCTTTTCGTACAGCTACAAGTATGCTAAACTTTGCTGAGTAGCCTATCTGTGATATAAAAATGCACCTACAGATATTTCTCGTTGCTTTTCATGGAATTTCATCTTCCTTTTACTCTGCTCTATGAATGTCAATACTTCTGTCAATATCAATACTTCTACTGACTTCCATATCTTCTCTTTCGCTTCTCGATTTCTCTCGTTGTACTGACTATTCTTTTAATTTACTTTGCGTTCTATTTCCTCAGTAGCATAAGAAAAGAAGTTGCAAAAGGATCATCTCTGGTTTGTTTGCACATAAAAAGAATGTCTTGAATCCATACTTTTCGCAAATGCATAGAGAAATCATCAAGTTCAAGCAGGATGTCATAAGGTATTATTACATCCTTTAGCATTAGTATCAGTTATTAAATCCCTTTGATGTTGATGTTGATGTTTCATTGTTTACAGCACAGAGTATTAGACTAAGCACATGTTTGT
This sequence comes from Nicotiana knightiana, assembly GCA_005239525.1. Taxonomy (NCBI): domain Eukaryota; kingdom Viridiplantae; phylum Streptophyta; class Magnoliopsida; order Solanales; family Solanaceae; genus Nicotiana; species Nicotiana knightiana. Next base: position 11,892 of record ML423285.1, on the reverse strand, counting down.
TGCTGCAGTTGTTTTACAGTCTCCGTCGTGGTCTCCTGCACCATTTCTTCTCTGAAATCATGTGAAAAATAGGATCAAACAGTGTTATGTTTGATCAATATAATTCTGAACTTTATGACTTCAAATTTGATCAAACTCTTGAATTGGTTAAATATAGATGTATTTTGTCTTAGTTGGAGGAAAAGTTTATTGCTTTGGCTCAGTATAAAATATTACAACTTTGGTATGATAGATACCTTCTCTATTACAGCTTGCTCAAGAGATTACAATTTCCCTGGATGAAGTTGAGCTTATATTTCACGGGATATCAAGTAAGTTTCTGAAATCTTTGTGTTTAGAATGCTATATATCTTCTTTCCATTTGGATATAATTCCTCCCTCCGACTTCGATATTCGTTTTGTTTACGTTTGGTTATGGGTGGTATAGGATACATCATCAGCACCCAGCGATCCAACTGAACATATGGCTTGGACCTTTGGTCAGAAAGCTACACTAGAGCTTACACAGTAACAACTCTTTGTTATATGTGTTGCTTCTATGATATTTGCTCTTTTCTTGCTATCTGTGGCTCATAGTTTCTAAATTCTTATTTGTAGCAACTGTGGTGCTGAGAGAATATCAAAAAGTTTTTAGTTCATCATATATAACAATTAATTGTTGAAATCTGAATGTTGATCCCAAGAGTTCTTTTCATAAGGTAACATGAAGAAATGAGGATAAAAATAGACAAGTTAACATTTCTCTATGCCAAAAGCTCGGTATATACGTAGAAAGCCCCACTCATTTTCTATGCATGCCTTCAACTAGGAATCTCATAAACATGATTGGTGGAAAAATTTAGATACAAAAGTTTGCAAACCAAGCTATTTCTATGGTAACAGTTGCAATTTGATAAAATTTCTTTAGCACTATTGTGACGAAGTATCTGTTGCACCTCTATGTGACTTCTTCAATTGTAAATTTGTTGGGGGTAATCACAAATATATTGATTTGATTATAAAGAATATATATATCAAAGTAATATTTCACTTGAGCATTTATTTCATGGATATTTGTTTTTTCCTTTTCTGAAGTTGTCCTTACACTTCAATTATGTGGAAAGCATCCTTTTGTACTTCAACTTTTCATACTGCTCAACTCTGTTTAACCCGGTGGGAAACCAGGACAGTGGAAAGCAATAGTGGTAGGGTTAAATGGGAAATTACTTTTTAACCAAAAGTTACCATAGTATTTTTTAAGCTATCAAACAGTATTTATCGAAATAAAACACGCTTTAATCCGAAGTCTTGGCCGGGCCAATACCATCTAGTCATAGTAGATACAATATATTTTTCTATTCGCAAAATCCAAGCAGATTGCTACAAGGCGATCAACTATTTGGGGAACTATAAATGGGCCGTGGTTACAATCATACCAAATATCTATTAAAATATTATTATTTATATGGATAATGATTAGTTCAAGTTAATAAGACGTTACCCATATGTTAACAATAAATTACGTTGAATCTTGTTGTAAAATAGTTTATTTACGAACATTAAAATTTGAGCAATTTAAATCAAAGTTCTAAATATTTCTCCTATTAAAAAGTAAAAAAAATTTGAGTATGTATTCTTTATTTCCATTTAGTGAAGATTTTACTTCAATTTTTTTATAGCAAAAATTAAATCATACGGTCCAATCAAAAATTTTGGGATAGCGCCTCTAGTTATAGCTAGAGTTTAGATCGTCTGTTTTCAAATTCTTCTATCTCGGATATAGTCTGATGATCGCTGCTGCCAGAGTCATTCTTACATCAATGGATCAAATAATCTTACTCACCACTTCTTTGTATTCTCTTCTAGCTTAAGAGATCTTCTGTTATAATTAAAAAAGGTAAAAATTGTACGGGGCGCCCTATTTGGTCGTCCCATTTAATCTATACTCATTTTTTTTAAAACTTTTAACTTGTATTCACTTTTTAAATAACTTTAGCTCCCTTTCTCCTACTCCTTCTCCTCCTCCTCCTCCTCCTCCTCCTCCTCCTTCTTCTTCTTCTTCTTCTTTCTTCTGCTGCTGTTGGTGCTGCTATGAAACTTCAGTTCATGGGATGATTGACATAAATATGTTTATCAGATTATTTAAAAATAAATTATAAATAATTACGTAAGTTAGTAGATAATAATTTATGAATAATTTCACGTACGTAAGTTAGTAGACAATGATAATTCTGTTCTTTTCACGTTTATTGTTTTCAAAATTTATGATTTAGATACGGTTGGCAATCTGATTTATGATAATTTATGATCTATTTATCTAGTATGTCATAAAGCTTTTTCAAAAACTTCAGCTTATATAGTGCTGGAGTTTTTACAAATGAACTAAATAACTTCAGCTCTAGAGCTGAATAGAGCTGAATTTCGCCAGTTACAAAACAAAAACTTTAGCTCTAGAGCTGAAGTTCGCCAGTTACAAAACAAAAACTTTAGCTCTAGAGCTGAAGTTCGCCAGTTACAAAAAAAAAACTCGCCAGTTACAAAAACAAAAAGCTGAAGTTCGCCAGTTACAAAACAAAAACTTCAGCTGTAGAGATGAAGTTCGCCAGTTACAAAAACAAAAACTTCAACAGACTTGGTTCAGCACACTTGCTACTTCAGGCCCGTCTACTAAAATGCTGAAGTTTTGCGTGATTGCCTTTGCTACTTCAGCCCCGTATGCTGAAGTTATGCGAAAAAGCGGGTACACTTGTAATTTTTTTTGCAAAGCGAGCACAAGTTAAAACGTGACACAAAAAGCAGGTATAGACGCAAATGTCCCTTAAAAAAAGGGTCACTCTGTATTAGTGCATGTCTAAGGGTGAAGTTGCTAAAGCAGCTGTTTTGGCCCATAATTTTGCGGCACCAAATTTTACTAATAAGTTATATGGTAATTAAAATTTAAAAGAATATTTAGTGTTTTAAATAAGAAAGTACAAATTTTCATAATAAAAAATAAGATTAAATTGTTGAGCATAATTGGGAAAAAAATATCTTTTTGGGAAGCACTCTCTAGACCATAAATTGAGAAAAAATTTGATTATTAATTCATAACTCAAAAAAAAATTGAAAGTTTAATACTATATGTCGCTCCCAAACGCACACGTAAGTATACGTGGTCTTACAAGTAATAAAATGGTAAGTCGACTGTCGAACCCACAGAGACTTGTATTAACTAGCCACTAAATTCACCAAGATTGTAATTCAGGCGAGCCAATTCGAGTTCAAGAGTGTGATTATACTAAACAATAATTCTAACTAATAACTAAATTATCAAGCAGCAAAATGATTGTTGTGTATTCAGTTGAGACAAATATTCCGAGGTTGTGATCGATTCACCAATCCTATTGTGTTCTAGTTAACTCTCTCTTTCATACAATTAACTCATGTTGCTAATTAATCAAAATATTGCTCTCATAGCCTTCTTCCGAAGTACTACTCGCCTATTCAAATAGATTAACGCCTATATCCTATGAAATCAATCTATTAAGAACGCATTAAGATTACAATATTTAATTAAGTATGGTGACTAGGTATATACTTATCTTAACCACAAATCCGCCCCCCTCCCTCAGAGTTAAGATCGTACTCTCTTCAATTCTTCTCTAATCCAAATATGGCTTTCCCAATCATAGCACAAATAGTAAATAGAATCAAACTGCTGACCGAACAATTAAGCAATTAATCACATAATTGAAGAAACAACCATCTATTGGTGAATTGGAATCAAGGTTAAACCAACGTTAAACAACAATATTCATGGGTAAATCACAACCCCAGAACTATGGGTTCTAGCCACTCATGATAGTTATCAAACAAAGTCATAAGTGTTGAATAACTGAAAATACTAAGAAAAGATGAAGAAATCTGAGATATCCTCGCTCCCGAATGTTTTCCGTGTGTATTTTTCCTTCAAAGTGGCGTCTCTCCCCTCAAAATAGTCTTAGTCTTGCTTTTATATGCATTGGGTAGGTCTAGGGCCAAAATAACCTTTCCCGAGCAAACTTGGATAACTTTCCCGAGCAATAGGACTAAAAACTCTATCCCAACTACATACAAATCTCACTAGAGCGGAGCACTTCAAAAAAAAAATTTCACCATACACTCTACCTGTGACTATGATCGATACCGGTAATCAAGCATGAACATACAAAATTTTCGACCCGTTTTAAACATGCCCAAGTATAACAATTTCAATTCAATCAATTCAAACAATCTATCCATAACCACCCAACCTCAAAATCCGACTCGTGATCACTAATCACTCTCAACTCGCGCACTTACCCAACAAGAGAAGTTTACAACATTATCAATCCTTCATGAGATCATGTGCCCGCACCAATAAACAAAAAATTGAATATAGAATAGTCCACACATTCAAGTATGCTTTTGAATATAAATTAAGGACATCATACAGTCGAACAAAATTCGCTCACTCTCACAAAGAATTCATATGTGTCACGTGGTCGTACCATAAGCTTGCCTGTAGTGTACATATCCACTAATTTAAGCTAGCCAAATCTAGGATCAATTAGGACTTTAAGGTTATAATGTAGGCTAAGGGATGGGTAGGATACATTTAGGAATAATGATTAACCCTCCTAAGCACTTTAATACACCACACTCATAAATCGACAACCAACTCACTCGCCACAAACCCTATACAACATAACCCTCCTTTTACATTAAGCACTTCTATACTCCCACTAGCACAAATTAGTAAGATTCGGAGGTGTGTATTTTTCTACATTATTTGACTATCATCATTGTTTTTTCTTTACAATTTTTTCTTTTTCTATTTTTTTTCTACATACACTCCATACATTAAAGTTCATCGGCTAGTGACCCTTTTTTTTTCAACTTTAGTGCACCGAAATTCCCTTCCATGGTTTCCCACTCGAAGATACTCCCCAATCTCTCACCTTAATTCTTTTAACGACTAAGTTCCTTAGGAGTTAAAGGATCAACAATCTCAAATTAAGAATAAAATAGGGGTACGACTTATAGTGTGGGTGCCAAAGAAAAGGTCTATAGGATTAAAGGGGATAGCAACGAAAACTTTTATTTTTATGTGACAAGAACATCTATGATCAATCAAGAAAGGCCTATGTCATCTCCTATATTAGCACTACTTAAAAATTTCGCTTTGATTAACACATGTGGCAAGTTTTAGACTATACAGGATAGTACAAAGAATCACAGTTCCTCATACACACATTGCACATAACTCAATCAAGACGATTATGTTCAACTCTCAAGTCAAGAAAGTACATATAATTGTGAAATTTAAGCAATAATGCACTATGTGGCATACAAGTGGAACAATTGAGAAAATGCATCACAAAATAGGCTATTTACTTTACTTGGACGTCACAATTCAAACAAAATGCACGTGAAGGTAGAATGTATGTCATAGCCTAATGTGCCACACCAAATATGTCACTAGGTGTCTCAGAGCAACACAGTTTTTTCCTAACCTACTCCTAAAAAAATTAAGTACCCGGTTCGGGCTACACCCTTTGAAAAGAACCGTCTCCTAAAGAAAAATCTAGGGATACTATCTAACTATCCTATAAAAGGAAAAAATAGTTCTTTTTGGTGTTTTTTTAATCGAACTTTATTCCTCAAGAAAATTGTCCAACGGATCCATCATCGGGAAAAATTCGAGCTTTTTCTGAATTTCTTTTTTCTTTTTGCATTTTTGTATTTTTTTTTCTTTCTAAAACAAACTAGACTAAAAACTAGACTAAGTAAAACTAATAAAAGAAACAAATTGATACAATTTATACAAAGTACATCACAAGTTAGTAGTTCTCTCACCCCACACTTAGTATATGTATAGTCCCCGATGCATTTAAAAATGTAAAATAGAGTAAGGTGAAAAGAAAACTCCCTGTCAGTAGGAGTCCTTTTCCTCAGCATGCCTGCCATCGACAGCTCCGGGCACATCCTCATCAGGCCATAGAGGAACTAACGCCATCGGCCCAGTGGTATCATCACCAATGTCATCCTCCGTGTCAGAGCCCTTGCATGTGTTTGCATTCTCCGACGAGTTAACGGGGCTGCCAGATGCAATTCCTAACATCTCTTTGGAGGAAGTAGACAAATCATTTCGCAAATGCATACGCTCCTCCTCTGATACACCCATCGTGCTCATAATAACATTCAAGGAGTTATAAAGATACATGTTGAAGTTCTTGTCTCTTTTGTTTCGTGCTGCCTGAGTGAGATTAGACGTAGTCTCCAACAAGGATGTGATGTCCAACAACCCTTTATAAGCCCCCACCACCTCATCATACCCTGGGTACTCCGACACATCCCGGGAGAGCATATATTGCGTGAGCAAGTTGCCAAAGAAGAACTCTTAATCTACCACCTAAATCGTGTGCGGGCCATCTCCCCCAGCATGATCTAACCCACATTAATGGGTCTCCTAGTCATCAAAAAGAATATCACACACACTCGAGCTCAAGTTCATTCGCTGTTGTGTTCAACTGGCATGAGTCTGGCTTGCACGAAATTCTGCCACACTTTGACGGTGTTGTTAAAATTAGAGGGAACCATCTGAATGTGGATATCACTATGCTTTTTGGTCCACTTTGCATTTGAATCGACGCCAAAAAGAGTGTGACGTATCTCCGTGTAGCTTGGGCTTTTGAAAAAGTTATTTAGCCTCTTCGGGTCGGGGTTCTCTACCCCTAGAAACTTACACAAGACCTGCCTATTCAGTGGCACGTCAATTATATGGACATGTGACCTAAACAAGTACGCATTCCAGTTGGCATACATTTATCGCACCGTGCTCAAATTTGCATGTCTGGGGCATTCTATGAGTTTGTCCATGTACAATGCTTGCGAACGGCCAAACATGTCCGGGAAGTTTCTTTCTAGATCTTTCGCATTAATCCCCAATGCAGAAACGTACCGCCCATATGGCACGAAGTCCCTATTCCTGCAATAGCAGCATCAATGGATAGTTTGAAATGAGGTCGCGGTTGCATTGGTGTCTTCTATGATCCTTCGGCCACTTGTTTTCCCTTAGCTTGCCTGGAGGATCCTTCTCCTTGCTTGCGCTTTTTGGGCGCGGGGTCCAGTGGTGGAGGACTATCACGACCCTAAATCCCACCTTCGGGCCGTGATGGCGTCTAACATTGAACCCGCTAGACAAGCCAGCGTGTACAGTTAAACTAACATGATAACACCAAATTAACAGAATAAACTAAAAATAGTTCACAATTTTTAACAGCGAAAATAGATAAAGTGTCAAAGCTAAGTAAGGATAACATAATACAACGTTGCAATAATTACCCAAAACCTGGAGTCACAAACTCACGAGCTGTCTATAGGAGTGCTAAATACAAAGTCTTAAATGAAATACATGACTGTCTTTGAAAAACTAGAGGAAAAACAAGGCAGAAATACAGAAACTAGGGATAGGAGAGACGCCAAGGCCCACGAACGCCAGCTGGTATACCTTGAAGCCTCTGGGGTGGACTGAAGGAGACTCCCTCAACGTTGTCCACTGGGTCCGGGATCTGCACAACAATAAGATGTGTAGTGTAGCATCAGTACAACCGACTCCATGTACTTAGTAAGTGCCAAGCCTAACCTCGGCCAAAGTAGTGACGAGGCTAGACTTGACAACAAACGTTAATCTGTCCTATTATATAACATATATAGTGAAAAAAACAAAGCAAGAGATAAACAGATACGTCGGGGGATACGACAGTAGACAATGGTGTAACAAGTGAAATAAAGCAGTTAATTAAGTACATAGGAGCAGACAAGAAGGCAATTTATCAGAAATATGCTAATGAGACAAATATAATGCCAGAAATGTAATAAATGGCATGGCATCACCCTTCGTGCTTTTACTCTCTTCCTCACAATGCAATGTACGATGTAGATAACATGAATCATGGAACGGAATCACTCTTCGTGCTTTTACTCTCTTCCTCACGATGCAATGTATCATGTATGGCAATGTAAATCATGGCACGACATCAACCTTCGTGCTTTTAAATATAAATCATGGCACGACATCACCCTTCGTGCTTTTACTCTATTCCTCACTATGCAATATATGATGTAATCAATGTAAATCATGGAACGACATCACCCTTCATGCTTTTACTCTCTTCCTCACTATGCAATATATGATGTGATCAATGTAAATCATGGCACGACATCACACTTTGTGCTTTACACTCTTCCTCACCAATGCAATGATAATTATCAAAATGGCAAGGAATGCAGCATAGTAGAATCACAAATCATAATCACCCGACAAGGGGAAAATATCCGTCATTATCATAACAAATTGCCCGGCAAGGGTCTCAGCTATAACCAACCTTTTCAAGTATATCCTTTACAGTTGGGTCCTCAATGGGACCATTACATCACAAGTTCATCAACGAGGATTTTCAACACAATCAACTTTCAAGTAGAGATAAATTCGTAATACAATGGATATGGAAGTAAGGACAAGAATTTCATCAAAAATGGACTCACGTGCCTGCTTGACACACAATGCATAGGTACTCATCACCTCACCTATGCATTGGACATGATAAACACTTAGCACATAGCATATGATACCTATTCCTTCACCAAAGTTAGGAAAGACACTTACCTCGGGTCCAAAAATAGCAATCAAGCCTCTAACACCGCCTTTCCTTTTGAATTCAACTCCGAAACAACAATATCTAGACATAATTAACTTAAGTATATCAATAATGACTCAATAAATCGATCACATAGCCTAATTATCCATTTCCTAGCATTCTTCCAAAAATACCAATATTCGACCCCGGGCCTGCTTGGTTCCAACACGAGGCTCGGACCAAAACCTGATCACCCATACCCCCACGAGTTCAAATATATGATTTGTTTTGAAATCCGACCCCAGATTGAGGTTGAATTACAAAAAATTTCCAAAACCCTAACTCTACCCAAAACCCCCAATTTCTACCTTTAATCCATGATTTTAGGCCTAGAATCTAAGAATAGATGATGAAAATGAAAGATAACGGAGTTAAGAACACTTACCTATGAAGTTATGGAGAAAGAGTAGCTTGGAACTCGACTATGGGGCTTGGAGAAGAAGGAGAGGGTGAGACATATGAGAAATCCCGAAATAGCATTTTGTTTTTAAGGCATTAAAATGACTGGGCGAATTTACTCTACGCGATCGCGGAAAGGGAGTTACGATCGCGGAGAGCACTGGCTTTAGACTTGTGCGATCGCGAACAAGGGACTGCGATCGCAGGGGTACTGGACACTGGCCATCACGATCGCGTTCGCGTAGAGCAACACGCTGCCCCGCCCTCAGATCTCTTTAACACTATGCGATCGCGTGAGGCCCCTCGCGATCGCGTAGAGCACCACCCCCAGGCACTGCGATCGCGTCCAAGGCCCTGCGTTCGTGTATGGTAATTTCCCACCCTCAACCATAGGCACATCGCGATCGCGTGAGTCACGCCGCGATCGCGGGGAGCAAAACATAGAACACCATAAATATATCGAAAACTAGATTTTTCCAACTCTTTTGCACCCCGACACCTACTCGGAACTCACCCGAGCCCTCAGGGCCCAAAACCAAATATAGGCACGACTTCAAAATCATCCCACGAACTTATTCGAGTAATTAAACCACTAATATAATATCAAAACCAATGAATTAAACTCAAAAATCTATAGAATTTTCTCAAACTTCATAAACTTCTAAATTCTCCAATTTTGATCTGAAACACTTCAAACCAAGTCCGTTTCTTTCCAAATTTTATAGATAAATCACATAACACATATTGAACCTGTTCTGGGCATCGGAACCATAATACGGTCCCGGTAACACAGATTTCACATCAAAGTTCATTTTCAAAAGTCTTTCTTATTTTCAGAAAACAATTTTCTTTAAAAATTCATTTCTCGGGCTTGGGACCTCGGAATTCAATTCCGGGCATACGTCCGAGTCCCATATTTTCCCATGGACCCTCGGGATTGTCAAATCACGGGTCCGAGTTTGTTTACCAAAAAGGTTGACCAAAGTCAATTTTATTCCATTTATTATCATAAATTCAACTGTTCAACACATTTCCACATAAAGAGTTCCCGGTTACGCGCTCGGGCTGTGCACGCACATCGAGGTGATATTAACGGAGGCTTTCAGGGCCCCGGAACACAGTTTTTGCTAAATTACACAAGATGACCTTTTGGATCATCACAATCTCCACCTCTAAAACGATCGTTCATCCTCGAACGGACATAGAAAAGTACCTGAATCGGGGAAAATGTGCGGATAACGTCTCCGAATATCGGGCTCGGACTCCCAAGTAGCTGCCTCAACAGGCTGACCTCTCCACTGAACACGAACCGAAGGATAACTCTTCGATCTCAAATGTCGCACCTACCGATCTAATATGGCTATTGGCTCCTCCTCCTCGTAAGACAAATCCCTTTCCATTTGGACACCACTAAAGTCAAGTACATGAGATGGGTCCGCAATGTACCTCCGGAGCATAGACACGTGAAATACCGGATGCACGGCTGACAAGCTAGGTGGAAAGGCAAGTCGNCTTCATGGGCGACACCCGAAGAAATACCCGGTCGCCTATCATAAATGCCAAATCTCGAACTCTGCGATCCGCATAACTCTTCTGCCTGGAATGAGTTGTACGAAGTCTATCCTGAATGATCTTCACCTTGTCCAAGGCATCCTGGACTAACTCAGAACCAAACAATCTAGCCTCTCCCGACTCAAACCATCTAACTAGAGACCGACACCGTCTACCATACAACGCCTCATACGGAGCTATCTTAATGCTCGACTGATAGCTGTTGTTGTAGGCAAACTCAGATAAAGGCAAGAACTGGTCCCATGAACCTCCAAAGTCAATATCACAAGCTCGCAACATATCTTCCAAAATCTGAATAGTACGCTCGGACTTTCTGTCCGTCTGAGGATGAAATGCGGTGCTCTAATCAATCTGAGTGCCCAACTCTCGCTGAAATACTCTCCAGAAAATGGGAGGTAAACTGAGTACCTCAGTCTGATATAATGGATATGGGCACATCATGCAGTCTAACAATCTCTCTCATATAGATCCTTGCCAACTTCTCTGCTGAATACGAAACTGATACTGGGATGAAGTGCGCTGACTTGGTCTCCCTATCCACAACGACCCATACTGCATCAAACATCCTCTGAGTCCATGGGAGTCCAACTACAAAGTCCATGGTGATACACTCCCACTTCCACTCGGGAAGCTGAATCCGCTGCATCAAACCACCGGGCCTCTGGTGCTCTTTCTTAACCTGTTGACAGTTCAAACACCGAGCTACATAAGCTACAATATCTATCTTCATCATCCGCCACCAATAGTGCTGCCGCAAGTCCTGGTACATCTTTGCGGCGTCCAGATGAATAGAATACCGGGAACTTGGGCCTCCTGAAGTATCAACTCACGAATACCATCCACATCAGGTACACAAATCCATCTTTGCATCCTCCAAAATCCCTCAACATCAACCGTAACCTGCTTGGCATCTCCGTGCCTGAATTTATCTCTAAGAACACATAAATGGCGATCATCATAATGCCTGGCCCGAATACGTTCATATAAGGAAGAACGGGCTACGGTATGGGCCAAAACACTGCCAATCTCAGAAACCTCCAATATCACAAATCGGTTGGCTAATGCCTGAACATCCAAGGCAAGAGGTCGCTCTCTGACTGATAAATAGGCAAGACTACCCATACTAGCTGACTTCCGGCTCAAATCATCGGCCACCACATTGGCCTTCCCCGGATGATATAGAATGGTAATATCATAATCCTTCAGCAACTCTAACCATCTCCTCTGCCTCATGTTCAACTCC
>ML423282.1:53768-114871 GCA_005239525.1 Nicotiana knightiana | reverse complement strand
ACTTCTATTTCAACCGGAAAATATTTAACTCGTCAAACTCGGACTTGGGCGAAACTGGAGACCTCGGGCGTTTGGGCTCTAACGCCCCCCTAACGCCAGGGCGAAACTGGAGACCCCGGGCGTTTGGGCTCTAACGCCCCACTAACGCCAGGGGGGGCCTGGCGTTATGGCCCTAACGCCCCCCTAACGCCAGGGAGGGCCAGGCTTTATGGGGCAAACGCCCCCTAACGCCAGGGGGTGCCAGGCTTTAGGGGGCAAACGCCCGGCTATCGCCCGGGCGTCTCCTTTTGCGTATTTTCGACGTATTTGCATCCCTTTAGCTCCGTTTCCATCTCCAATTCACCTACACATAAAATAAACTCCATTAAGCACATAACAAGTGTATTTTTATCATTAATGCGCATAAAATGTAAGGTATATCACATGTTAAACTATGCAATTTAGTCTCGCATCACTCCTCAACCGATAACCCTCAATCCTGCGAGAAATCTCTACCACAAGATGATAAGGAGTCCCCATCTCCACCTCTCGGGCCATGTTGGCCCTAATACCCGAGTGTAACCTGACTAAAAATCTACGCACTCTCTCTTCGACAGTAGGAAGTATCATGAGTACATGACGAGACAACTCAGAAAATCTAGCCTCGTAGTCAGTCACTGACATCTGACCCTACTCCAGCTGCTCAAACTGATACCGCAGCTCTTCCCTCTCAGAGGGTGGAATATATATGGCCAAGAATAACTGAGTGAACTTCTCCCAAGTGAGGGGAGGAGAATCTGCCGGTCTGCAAGGAATGTAGGATGGCCACCATCTGCGAGCCCTGCCCTCTAGTTGAAAAGTAGTGAAGTCAACTCCATGGGACTCCAGTATCCTCATGTTGTGCAGTCTGTCCCTACACTTATCAATAAAGTCCTGGGCATCCTCATGACACTCACCTCCAAAGACAAGAGGGTGGAGTTTGTTCCACCCGTCTAATAACTTCTACGGATTGCCGTCCGCTGCTAGTCTGGGATCAGGTGTTGCTGCTGCTAATGGCTGAACTCCGCCCATGGGCAGTGTACCCGGGGTCTGATATACTGTTGTTGCATGACCGGCGGCCTGTGCAGTAGGGGCCTGTGCTCCCCTCCCTCCTGAGATTGCTGGAAATAGACCAGCCTGAGTCATGGTGTCCATGAACCGCATCATATGGCCCATGACCTCCTGAAATCCTGGCGCTGTCATAAAGTCCAAAGGGGCAGGATATGCTACGGGCACCTCGCCCTGCTCCTCAGTGATGGGATCCTCTACTGGATCCGCTGGGGGTGTAACTGGTATAGTCCTGAGATGCCCTCGTCCCCTACCTCGGATCGGTGCCCTCCCCCGGCCTCTGCCACGGCCTCAGATGACAGGGCTAGCGGCCCCTCCCGAGTCCGGAACGTCGGCTGCACGCGCCCTCACCATCTGTGAGAGAATAGAAGAGTGAGGTTTAGTATACCATCAATTTCACGATAGAAGATGAATAAAGAGAGAGTTCCTAACACCCTATAGCCTCCCAAAGATAAATACAGACGTCTCTGTACCGATACGCAAAACTTTATTGGGTTTGCCTGTAACTCGTGATACCTACGTTAACTTAGAGTTCTAATACCATGTTGTCATGACCCGAATCCTAACCCAGGTCGCGATGACGCCCAAAACCGTAGTCAGGCAAGCCAACATCAATCTGCTGGTGAGTTTCTTTTAAATCTACCAAAACATTTCCAACACTTACTTGGTTTAGATTTTGACATTGGGCAAGAACGAATACCTTAGGCAAATCTTAAGCAGAAATAGTCATAAAAGTCATAATTTAATATTTACATCCCAAAACAATGTCTACTAATGTGTGTGCCAGGAACTAGTGTCACAAGCCTACAGGCATCTAGTAGATTAATATCAAAAGAATAAAAGTTTTTCCTACTGTCTGAGTAGGTGTGGACAGAAATGGCAAAAGAATAGCTCCAAAGTGCCGCTGGGAGTCGCCAAGAGAAGCAGATCACCGTGGAGTCTAGACCAGGTATATGTATCAGGGACGAACTCCGAGCTGATAGCCAGATGCACCCACCTCAGAACTTGTACAATTAAGTATAGAGTATAGCATGAGTACATAAATAATATGTACCCAGTAAGTACCCCACCTAATCTTGAAGAAGTAGTGACAAGGTCAACGTGACACTTACTAGGGTTAGAATAATATGTTTTAAATGTAAGGCTAAGCAATGATGGCAATCATGAATAATAATGAAGATAGGAACATAATATATCCTTTACAATTACCTTTACGTGTCAAGTTTTCTAGCATACAAATTACCTAGTTTTCATTTTTTTCATGGTATTTAACATATACATAATCACAGAACACCCAACATCTAACAAACACATAACATGTCATGAACGTACGACTGACACAACGCGAAAATAAATGTGCACTGCCGAAGGATCGAACAGCTCGAACCATAGATGCATCTATTACACCGCTCGCGAATCGAACATGCGACGCAGTTGACATAATAGTAGGGCTACCCCGCTCGGGAATCATACATGCGATGCGGGTTCCCGTAATATACACATAATTAACAGGAAATCAAGAAATTCAATAGAGAATATTTTTACAGAGAAGGTTTTAATATTATAAGTTTCAGAATGTAACCTCCTAGATGTCCGCTTAATAATTCAAGGATATTAGAAAACCTAAATTGACATTTAAGATTATGGTTACGACACATAAAGCATGCTTGTGAAATCCTAAACTCCCCAACATATCATAATAGTAGCTACGCACGGCCTCTCGTCACTTCGTGCGTGCGTAGCCCCCACAAATAAAGACATGCAATTACTTATATTCACCTATAGGGACGATTCCCTCTTACGAGGTTAGAAATGAGACTTACCTCGTGTCAAGCCTACTTTCCGGTTCAAGAACACGCCCGAAACTTTAAATTCTCCGCCCAAGAACACGAAGCTATCCAAACATCACATTAACAAGTCAATCTATGCTCAAAAGTCCCTAATTCTCCTACTTAAATGGTCATTTCAACCCAATTTGGAAAATCCTAAAATACACCCCCCACCCCCACATGCTCGGATTCCGAAAATTTGGAGGAAGTACTTACCCATAGACTAAGGATCAATATTATATAGTTTTTGTATGATTCCTTAACACATTTCTTGGTAATTTCCCATTTTCGTCAAAAACCTAGGTTTTACTCTAAACCCATGATTTCCGTTAATTTAATGTGTTAATCTGCCTAAGAATTCAAGTATTAAGCTAAATTTATAGTAGGAATTACTTACCTTACAGTAGCTAGGTCGAATACCTTCCTTGAATGCTCTCAAAATCGCCAAAAGTTGAAGAAAAGTGTTCAAAAATGGTTAAGTCTCGTGTTTAAAACGAAGCTCACTGCCTACAAGTTTTTTCGCACTGCGGCTCAAGGACCGCACCTGCGAGAAAAATCTCGCATCTGCGGAGAAGGGTAAGGGGGCCTGGCTTCGCACCTGCGGAGCGGAGTCCGCACCTGCGGCTCTGCTTCTGCGGAAAGGGGTCCGCATCTGCGGAAATGGGCAGCTCCCTCAGGAGTTACACCTGCGAGCTGGGACCGCATAAGCGGTCTTGCACCTGCGACTTGACCTCCGCAGGTGCGGTCGCACCAGATATGGTGCACCAAAGTCATTTAAGGCTGGTTTTTGCCTCGCTCGATGCCCGAATGGAATATGGGCCCACTCGATACCCCCTCCAAATATACCAACAAGTCCTAAATCATAGTACGGACTCGCTGGAGCCTTCGGAACGTCCGGAACTACGCTAAATCTAAAAATCATACCCCAAAACCTATTGGATCAAACTTAAGAACTTTAAGTTCTTGAATTCGCTTCAATATGTCGAACCTACCTATATTACTCGGAATGACACCAAATTCTGCAAGCAAGTGATAAATGACATAACGGAACAATTCCTTGTCTCGGAATTCCGTTTGGATCTCGATAACACAAAAACACATTCCAAACCTCAAGTTTGAACTTAAGGAAACCTTATTCATTATTAGGCTCCGAGACGCCCCCGGGTCCTCCAAAACCCATTCCGAACACACGCCCAAGTCCGAAATCAACATATGAACTGATCGAAACCTTCGAATCTCGATTCCGGGATCGTTTACTAAAAATGTTGACCGTAGTCAAACTTGGCCTTTAAGGCCAACCTTAAGGAACTAAGTGTTCTTATACCACTCCAAACTTCTCCAAACCTCGAACCACCCGTCCCTGCAAGTCATAAATCAGTAAAAGAAACTACAGGAAGTCTCATTTAAGAGCATGGGGTCCTAGAACACAAAACGACCGGTCGAGTAGTTACAATTGGCTTGCCTAGCAAGTGTGGTGTTAGGCGTCATCACGATCCCTAAGGTTAGGAATTTGGGTCGTGACAGAAAGCCACGTTTGTCCAACATAGAAGATGAAATTATGTCCGAAACAAAATTAGGAACATAATGACAATCATCCAACATAAGTACTTTTCCCAAAGGCATTATTAAAATTGATTGTAAAGTTATGGCTGCAACTTTTGCACCGTTTCCAATTTGTAGATTAACTTCTCCTTTATTTAGTCTCCTACTTATCTTGAACCCTTGCATATTGCAGATTTCATAACCACTGCTAGTATCTAATACCCATAGTAAAGAATTTGTAGTAGCTAATGAAATCTTGAAAATATTTTTTATTAATGTCTTACATTATTTCTTATCCTTTAGAGTTGCAATATACTCCTTGCATTTTCTCTTCCAATGCCCTTTTTTTCTTAAAGTGAAAACATTCAGCATCATATACTCACTGTAAGATCAAATCTTAAGAAATCTCTTTACCAAGCTTGTACCATAACTTCTCAAGTTATTTGGTAAGATCAATCACATAATTGACATAGGGTCCAACTGGAGAGTTTCCAATGTCCAGCTATGTATCAACCATCTTCTTAAGATATTTTATGATTGATGTTCCCTCTGGAGTTCAGAACTCATAGAAGCGAGAATAATACGTTTAATAGCAAGGAATTCTTCCAAGTATTTTTGATAAACCTTGGTTCCTTCAACATCATTCCCTGGTGAACTATCATTGCAGGCTTATCAATCATATCAGTCAGCTTTTCATTCATGAGAAAAATTCTCAAATTTCTATACCAGTCATCAAAGTTTTGTCCTACCAACTTGTTGATCTCAAGTATTTCACGCAGTAATATAACAAAAATATTGAGAAATCTATAATATGGAAAAGAAAAGACAATAATATAAGAACATATTCACGTATATCATAAAGACATGGGCTTTCATCTAAATGGTATTCAAGTGTGTGTTTTGGTTGGATTCTGTGGCATTCTTGGGGCACGTGGTATCCGAAGAGGGTATCAAGGTTGATCCTAAGAAGATTGAGGCAGTTCAGAGTTGGCTACACCTTACTTCAGCTACAGAAATTAGGAGCTTCTTGGGTCTAGCAGGTTATTATCGCCGATTTGTGGAGGGTTTTTCATCCATTGCAGCTCCTCTGACTAGATTGACTCAAAAGAATTCCCCTTTCTGATGGTCCGACCAGTGTGAGGCGAGCTTTCAAAAGCTCAAGACAGCATCGACCTCAGCACCAGTTCTAGTGTTGCCTTCCGGTTCTGGGATGTATATAATTTATTGCGACCCTTCACGCGTTGGTTTGGGATGCGTGTTGATGCAGGAGGGATGAGTAATTGCATATGCTTCACGACAGCAGAAGGTTCATGAGATAAAATTACCCTGTGCACGATTCGGAGTTGGCGGCAATTGTTCATGCTCTTAAGATTTGGAGACACTACTTGTATGGGGTGCCTTGTGAGGTTTATACAGACCACCATAGCTTGAAACACTTGTTCAAGCAGAGGGATCTTAATTTGGGGCAGCGCATGTGGCTTGATTTGCTGAAGGATTATGACATCACCATTCTTTATCATCTGGGCAAGACAAACGTGGTTGCAGATGCCTTAAGCAGGAAGGCGGAGAGTATGGGTAGTTTCGATTTCATTTCAGCAAAGGAGAGACCTCTAGCTTTGGACATTCAGTCCTTGGCTAATCGCCTGGTGAGGTTGGACCTTTCCGAGCCCAGTCGGGTTCTTGCTTGTGCTGTGGCCCAGTCCTCATAATTGGGGGAGATGAAGATTCGACATTATGATGATCCGCACTTGGTGGCTCTCCGGGAGACGGTGGTACAATGTGCTGACAAGGAGGTTTCTATTGGCGAGGATGGTGTTCTGAGACTTCAGGGTCGCTTATGTGTCCCTAATGTTGATGACTTGAGGGAGAGGATTCTGGAGGAGGCTCACAGTTCACGGTATTCTATACATACTAGTGCTACGAAGATGTATCGTGACCTGAGGTAGCACTACTGGTGGAGACGGATGAAGAAAGACATAGTGGAGTATGTGGCTATATGTCTAAATTTCCAACAGGTTAAATATGAGCACCACAGGCCAGGAGGCCTACTTCAGCAGATGCCTATACCTGAGTGGAAATGGAAGCGCATCACTATGGACTTTGTAGTTGGGTTGCCTCGGACCTTGCGAAAGGTTGATGCAGTTTGGGTTATTGTGGACAGGTTGACCAAGTCGGCACATTTCATTCCAGTAGCTACCGCTTACACTTCATAGAGGTTGGCCCAGATTTACATTCGGGAGATAGTTCGGTTGCACGGTGTGCCAGTGTCCATTATATCAAATCGAGATCCTCAGTTCACCTCGCACTTCTGGAGAGCCGTACAGAGTGAGTTAGGCTCCCGGGTAGAGCTCAGCACAACATTCCATCCTCAGACCGACGGGCAGTCGGAGCGGACAGTTCAGATATTGGAGGACATGCTCAGAGCATGTGTGATTGACTTTGGAGGACAGTGGGATCACTTCTTGCCTTTGGCCGAGTTAACTTATAATAATAGTTATTAGTCCAACATTGAGATGGCTCCATTTGAGGCCTTGTATGGTCGGCGATGTCGTTCTCCCATCGGGTGGTTTGAGCCTAGCGAGGCTAAGCTATATGGCACCGATCTGGTGAAGGATGCTTTGGAGAAGGTGAAGTTGATTCAGGAGAGACTTCGCACAACACAGTCCAGACAGAAGAGTACGCGGATTAGAAGGCGCATGATGTATCATTTATGGAGGGCGAGAAGGTTCTGTTGAAGGTCTCGCTGATGAAGGGTATTATGAGGTTTGGGAAGAAGGGCAAGCTGCGCCCGAGGTTCGTAGGCCTATTTGAGGTGTTGAGACGAGTTGGGGAGGTTGCTTAAGAGCTTGCTTTACCTCCCAGTTTATCAGGGGTTCATCCGGTCATTCATGTATCCATGCTCCGGAGGTATCACGCCGACTTCTCGCACGTGAAAGATTTCAGTACCATTCGGTTGGATGAGAGGTTGGTCTACGAGGAGGAGCCATTTGCTATTACTGACAGGTAGGATCTCCAGTTGAGGTCCAAGAGGGTTTCCGCCATAAAGTTCCAGTGGAGGGGCCAACCAGTCGATGAGGCGACTTGGGAGTCCGAGGAGAACATTCAGAGCAGATATCCACACTCATTCAGCACTCAAGGTATGATTCTAGACCCGTTCGAGGAAGAACATTTGTTTAAGAGGTGGAGAATGCAACGACTCGACCGGTCGTTTTGTGTTCTAGGACCCCGTGCCCCTAAAAAAGACTCCCCGTAGTTGCTTTTACTGATTTATGACTTGCGGGGATGGGTTGTTCGAGGTTTGGAAGAGTTTGGAGTGGTATAGGAACACTTAGTTCCTTAAGGTTGGCCTAAAAGGCCAAGTTTGACTTCAGTCAATATTTTTAGTAAACGACCCCGGAATCGAGGTTCGAAGATTTTAGTAGGTTCGTATGATGATTTTGGACTTGGGCTTGTGTTCGGAACAGGTTTTGGATGACCCGGGGGCATTTCGGCGTAAAGTAGTGAAATAAGAATTTCGTTAAGTTCAAATTGAGGTTTGGAACGTATTTTTGTGTTATCGGGATCCAAACGGAATTTCGAGACTGGGAATAGTTTCTTTATGTCATTTATGACTTGCTCGCAAAATTTGGTGTCATTCCGAGTAGTATAGATAGGTCCTGCATATTGAAAGCGAATTCAAGAACTTGAAGTTCTTAAGTTTGATCCAATAGGTTTTGGGGTATGATTCTAAGATTTAGCGTTGTTTTGGATGTTCCGAAAGCTCGAGCGAGTCTGTACTATGATTTAGGACTTGTTGGTATGTTTGGACGGGGTCTCGGGTGGGCCCAGATGCCATTCGGGCATCGAGCGAGGCAAGAACTAGCCTTAAATGACTGCTGGTGCAGCAAATCTTGTGCGACCGCACCTGCGAAGGTCAAGTCATAGGTGCGAGATCGCTTCTGCAGTCCCAGCCTCGCAGGTGCGACTCCTGAAGGAGCTTCCCATTTCCGCAGATGCGGAGCCGCAGGTGCAGACTCCGCTACGCAGGTGCGTAGCCAGGCTCCTTACCCTTCTCCGCAGATGCGAGACCTCTGGTGCGGTCCTCGAATCGCAGGTGCGGAATGCCTATAGGCAGTGAGTTTCGTTTTAAATACGGGACTTAGCCATTTTTAACACCATTCTTCTTCTTTGGGCGATTTTGAGAGCATGCAAGGAGGGTATTTGACCTAGCTATTGTGAGGTAAGTAATTCCTACTATAAATTTAGCATTATACTTGAACTCTTAGGCAGATTAACACAACAATTAGTAGAAACCATGGGTTAGAGTAAAAACCTAGGTTTTTGACAAAAAATGGGAAATTACCAGGAAATTTGTTAAGGAATCAAACAAAAACTATATAATATTGATCCTTAGGCCATGGGTGATAGTTTCCTTCAAAAATTTCCGGAATCCGAGCACGTGGGCCCGGAGGTTTATTTTAGGATATTCCCAATTTAGGTTGAAATGATCATTTAAGTAGGAGAATTAAGGACTTTGGAGTATATACTGATTTGTTTATGCAATATTTGACTAGTTTCGAGTCCTTAGGCGACGAATTTGGAGTTTCGGGCGCATTCTTGAACCGGGAAGATGACTTGACGCAAGATAAGTCTCCTTTCTAACCTTGTAAGAGAGAATTTTCCCCATAGGTGAATTAAATCATTATGTGTTATTGTTGTGGGGGACTACGTACGTGCGAGGTGACGAGACCCCGTGCGTAGTGACTATTATCGTTATGTCCGGGTAGTTAGGCCCACACCATGCCATGTGAATTCCATTAACTTGAGTTATATGCTCTGCAAATTCATTGTATACAACTTTGTTCCAAGAAAACCGAGATTTGTTGTTTTTAAAAGAATTGTTATTTGGAAAGGATTGAAAGAAAGACGTTGTGTTTGCATGCGACCGCTTCGCAATTTATATCCCGCAAGCGGAGTGATTCTTTCCCCTAATCTCATGGGAGCGGGCCGTACGCCATGGAAGGTTGATAGATACATCTATGGTTCACGCCATTCGACCCTTCAGCAGTGCACAATTATTATTATGTTTGCCCAGGCCGGATGTCCTTATTCCTCTATGCGCATGTTATTTGCCTGATGTTGTTTATGACTATTGAGCTATGAAATATCCTAGAAGATCGAACTGAAAACTTGTAAATTTATGCTTCACTACATATTTAGATTTTGTTACGATTCGATATTTATTTCCTTACTATCCATGCTTACTTGTTGTCCTCTTTTAAATTATCACCTAAATATACTGTTTGGACCCTAGCAAATGTCAAGTCGACCTCTCGTTACTACTTCTCCGAGATTAGGCGGGATACTTACTGGGTACATATTGTTTATGTACTCATGCTATGTTCTGTACTTAATTGTACAGGTTCTGAGGCAGGTGCATCTGGGTTCCAGGCCGGAGCTAGTTCCTGAGTTATGTTGATCTTCACGGTGAGCTGCTCCTCTTGGCGACTTCCAGTAGCACTTTGGAGCTATTCTTTTGTTATTTCTGCCTATACTCACTCAGATAGTAGGACAAACTTTCATTCTTTTGATATTATTCTACTAGATGCCTGTAGACTTGTGACACTAGTTCGTGGCACACACACGCTAGTAGACTTTATTTTGGGATGTAATCGTTAATTATGACTTCATGATTATTTATTTTGCATAAAATTTCCTAAGTTATCCATTTCTACTTAATGTTTCAAAACTAAGTTAAGCAAGTGTTGAAAAATATTTTTGGTAAACTACATGAAACTCACTAGTAGATAATGGTTGGCTTGCCTGACGGCATTGTTGGGTGCCATCGCGACCTGGGTTAGGATTTGGGTCGTGGCAGATTTCACACCATATTCGTTCGAGCATTTCCACGAGGTACTGAACCTCAAAATCACAGCTCACGGGTCCTAATTCTTGATCCCTAATCACTTGGCATCTTGTGCCCACATTACAATTCATAATCGCACGGACGACTCACTTTCCAAGAGTATAGCTCTCACACAGAAGGCAAATAGACGAGAGTATTGGTAATGGTCAACAACGTCAGGATTCCTCTTCTTAAATCTATAGGGTGATTTAACTATGTGTATGCTGACGAGCTCGAAACACACACTTAATTTTTGATCGCTTGTCAAAGATAGTAAAGTATAATATTGTATCCACAAGGATTGGATTTAAACAGTATGCTTGTAGTTTCTAGCTTCATTGCTATTCAAGATTATCAACAATTGAGATTTCTATGATTTCTAGCTAAAATTAACTAAGAGTCTAGAGCTATTGACTAATAAAAATCGAAAAAAAGATAAGCAAGGAATTTATTAGTGGGTGGAAGTAGAGGTTGATAAGATAGGGGCAAGATAATTGTTTGGGATCTAAATCTGGAAAATTCACTTCTAATGTTTAAGTAAGTCTGTGGAATTCACTCAATTATTAGTTCAAACATACAACAAAAACTACTCTCTCGGTTACGTCTTAACCTCATAAGATGAACCAATTTAACCACGTGAATCTATGCAAGAATGTGTAGTGGAGTAGTCTTTAGGAAAACCTCTTTCGATTATTCTCCTAACTAGGTTTCATCAATAATTCAACTAGCCTATGTAATGACCCGACCGGTCGCTTTGACAATTAAGCTCCGTTCGGTGGCGTAAGGTCTTGTACAACTTCATATTATGTGTATCAACTTGCGTGCATGGTTAAATTTAGTTACCGGATGATTCAGAGTCGAATTGGAAGAAGGAATCTAGTTTTGGAAGCTTAAGCAGTGAGAATTTTGGCCGGAATATGATTGTTGTGTAAACGATTCTGGAATGACTTTTGGATGATGTCAACAACTTCGTATGGTAATTTTTGGACATAGACGGCGCGTCCGATTTTGGATTTGGAGGTCCGTAGAGTAATTTGAGGCAAATCGGCAAAAGTTGGAAAAGTTGAAGTTTGGAAAATGGAGAAGTTTGACCCACAATTGACTTTTGTGATATCGGGGCCGGAATGCTATTTCGAGAGTTGGAACAGCTCCATGATGTCATTTGGGACTTGTCTGCAAAATTTGGCGTCATTCCGAGTCGAATTGATAGGTTTCGGCACGAGTTTTAGAAGTTGGAAGATTTGAAAGTTCATAAGCTCGATTCATGGTGCGATTCATAGTTTTGTCATTGTTTGATGTGATTTGAGACCTCAAGCGGGTACGTGTTAGGGTATGGAACTTGTTGGTATGCTTGGACGGGGCCCCGAGGGCCCCGAGTGTGTTTCGGACGAGTTTCAGATGATTTCCATGATTTTGAGGAGGTCTGAGTTTTGGTGTAATCGCACTTGTGGACCTTAGGCGCAAGTGCGAAATGGGAGACGCAGGTGCGAAAGGAGCTGGTCTGGGAAGTTTTCACAGGTGCGAAGAATTGGTGCGCAAATGCGGCCCCGTAGAAACGGATCCTTGGGTGCAGAAGCGAGAGAGAGTACATGTGTGGTTGGTCATGCGCACCAGCGGTGGTGCAGAAGCGGCTAATTTTGTCGCAGGTGCGGTCACGTCTAGGGAGCGAGTTATATTCGAGGGTTTGCCATTTTCTCCGTATTTTGACTTGTAGAGCTCGATTTTAAGCGATTCTTGGTGGGTTTTTCAAGCAATTCGATTGGATAAGTGTTCTCCACCTAGTATTTAATGTATTCCGTGATTTTATCTTCATTTATATCATTAAATTTGTGTTTTGGGTTGAGGAAAATGTTGGTTTTTGAAAACAATTTCTAAAATTTATACTGTATTGTTAGCCATATTGAGAAGTCTTCTATGTAGATAGCATATTTCGTTGTTCCTGTATTTATACTTGTTCAGCTCATTAGACCAGTGGGTGTCTTGACTAGTCCTCGTCACTACTTCACCGAGGTTAGTCTTGATACTTACTGGACACCGTTGTGGTGTGCTCATACTACACTTCTGCACATTTTTGTGCAGATCCAGGTATTGATCGTTAGTAGATGTGCGGATTCTTGCTTAGGAGACTCAAGGTAAACTTGTCGCCGCGTTCACAGGCTTCAGAATCACCTTCCTACTTTGTATTCACATTGTTCTTACTTATTTCCAAACAATGGTATTTAGAAGTTGTAGTAAACTTTGCAGAGCTAATGACTTGTAATATCAGTTTTAGAATTTTATAAATTCTGTAAAGATTTCTATATCGAGAATGTTAGATTTTCTTTATTATTGTTGTTGTTCAGTAAATGTTAGGCTTACCTAGCCCCTAAGACTAAGTTCCATCACAATACCAACGGAGGAGAAATTGGGTCGTGATAGCCTCTTTGGATTACTAAGAAGAATTAATTAACTCAACCAAAAATATAATGCAAAGATATCACAAGTTATGCCTCTCTCGATTACATGAACAAGGGAATATAGATGCAACAATTAAATCATCCAAAAATTCTTCAATACATAATACTAGAGTTATAATCCCCAAACAATCATCAATACACCAAATCCATCAACCCTAACGAGAACTATTCCATAGATATGGGAATTCATCACAAATATAGTTAAAGTAATGGAAAAAATAAATTTTATCCAAACTCTTGTCTTGAGTGAGGAGGGAATGATGAAATCCTCGTGCTTGTGTTCTTCCAACTCCTCCTTCCTCCTTAGGTCGAATATGTATCAAAAGTCCAGGAAATAACGTTTTTCCATATATGATGAGGGGCACGTGCTGCAACTAGAGCACCTACCAGAGCAACAGTCGAGGAGCCGCCAGTAGCTATAGTTTGGGGGAAGGTACCGGAGGCACCCGCTATCACCCCCGGACTTCAAGAGACTTTAGCACAGTTCCTGAGCATGTTTGTTACATTGGCTCAGGCGGGGTTTATTCCGGTTGCGCCAGCTACTTCACAGACTGGGGAGGGGCTCAAACTCCCACCGGCCACACTCCAGAGCAGCGAGATCATGTTGGTCAGGTTCCAGGTGTCATGGTAGCACAGCCTATGGTCCCAGTCTATCTCGTGGTTAGGGCAACAACATCTGAGGAAGAACAACTTAGACTTGAGAGGTGCAAGAAGTACCATCCTCCTACCTTCAGTGGATTGGCAACAGATGATGCCCAGGGTTTCCTGGAGGAGTGTCACTGCATTCTTTGTACTATGGGGGTATTATGGAGACGAGCGAGGTTTCTTTTGTCACATTTCAGCTCAGAGGAGCAGCTTATCAGTGGTGGCGGGAATATGAGTTGGGTAGCTCGGCCGAGTTAGCTTCACTTACATGGGATCAGTTTTCAAAGATATTCTTGAGAGAGTTGGTACCTCAGTCCCTCTGAGATGCGTGGCGCGCAGAGTTTGAGCAGCTACGCCAGGGCACTATGTCAGTATTAGAATATGGCGCCAGATTCAGTGATTTGGCCAGACATGCACCTACTTTGGTCGCCACAGTTAGAGAGCATGTCCATAGATTCATTGAGGGGCTCATGTGAGATATTTGGTTCATCATGGCTCGGGAGTTAGAGTCAGATGTTTCATTTCAGAAGGTGGTAGGATTGCTCGCTGAGTTGAGAACATGAGGGATCGGGAGAGGGATGATAGGCGGGGCTATGAGAGGGAGGACATGCGAGGATAGGAGAGAGAGGACAAAGAGGTGAGGAGGCCTCATAGGCCGGGGAGATCTACTGGTCCTTATTTTGGAGGCATGGTACGACATGGTAGAGGTTTTGTAGGTCAGCTAATTCAGTTTGTATTTCCGGCTTCACACAATGTTTCAGGTGCTCATATGTCTCAGAGTACTCATACTGCATAGTTTCCATATCCACATCAGCAGAGAGGTTTCTTTGAGTGTGGAGATATCAGCCACATGATGAGAGACTATCCCAGGCTCTGAGCAGGTGATTAGGGGGCGCCCAAGAGAAGGAGGCCCGGCCCGTTGATTTGGTTTATATAGTAAGCTGGAGGCCGTTGTGCTAGATGTTATCATACAGTATATTTTGATCTTCTATAGAGGGGCACCATTTGTATTTCGTTATGGTTTTGCTTGTCGAGATGAGTTCCTTTATTTTTTGTTTCATTTATGGATGAGTTTCATGATATGCACTCTATTTACGTTTTTTCCCTTATTGAGATATTTTATGAGTGGTAGTCGTACCTATCGTTGTTTTTATTCATTATTGAAGGTTACAAGACTAGTAGTAAATTCCTATTGTCCATTACAGTAGGCTTGATGTGATTTCTGAGTATTTTTGGTTACGAGCTGTGATTTTTTTAATGCTCTACCGGTGTGGGAGCCAGTACGTGTTGTAATTTTGTTGACGGAATTGATCTAGTGAAAGGTTCTAGTTGGTTTGATGTATATCCTACTTGTGATTCATAGTTGAGGGCGGGACTCTCGTGATTTCATGTAATTTCATGTGTTCGAACCGGGCTCTGTACTACGGTGGAAGTATATCAGGATGAGATCCTTATGATTTGTTCATATATTTTGATTTTTCCTTATGTTGATTCGTAGAATTGTACTGTTACAGGGTTGTTCCTGTCGGTCTTGTTTGATAGTTCTCTTATGTATTTCTCTTTACATATTCAGTCATTTTTTCGTCCTGTGCTTCTTGAGTTTTAGCTTTGCGGGGTGTGTGGCCAGTGGTGTTAGTTGTGGCTTGCTGTTTTAGGTGTTTAGTTATGAGGTTTTCGTGGTTCTTGTATCATCTTCAGGGTTATGGAGGTTTTCAATGAGTTCCTATTGGATATGAGGCTAATGGTCGATGTTGGATTTGATTCGGGGAAGATATTGTGATCAAAAAAGTTATTGTGGGCCTATGTGTGATGTGTCATTTTATGTGGTTGTACTCTATGGCTGTAGGCATGAGTTGATACAACTAGTTGATACTGATACAGGATATGGTTTTAGAATCGGGTCTTTTGGAAATGAATAGAAGGTGAGAGCTTGGGGTATGAGGCTTATCGGTGTTGTTAGAAAGGCTAAATTGCAGTTGAGATGGTGTCGTCAGGTTTATGTAGGTTGGGGTGGCGTGGTATCACCCGTGGGTGTATGTTGGAAGTAAGCATTCATTGATTTGAGGACTTCAAGGCGAATCTTGACACGTTCAAGGACGAACGTTTGTTTAAGAGGGGGAGGATGTAACAACCCGACCGGTCTCTTTGAGAATTTAAGCTTTGTTTGGCGGCGTAAGGTCTTGTACCACTTCATAATATGTGTATCAACTTGCGTTCATGGTTGAATTTAGTTACCGGATGATTCAGAGTCGAATGGGAAGAAGGAATCTAGTTTGGAAGCTTAAGCAGTGAGAATTTTGGTCAGAATGTGACTTTTGTGTAAACGGCTCATGAATGAGTTTTAGATGATATCAACAGCTTTGTATGGTGATTTTTGGACATAGACACGCGTCCGGTTTTGGATTTGGGGGTCCGTAGAGTAATTTTAGGCAGATCGGCAAAAGTTGGAAAAGTTGAAGTTTGGAAAATGGAGAAGTTTGACCCATAGTTGACTTTTATCATATCGTGGTTGGAATGCTATTTCGAGAGTTGGAACAGCTCTGTGATGTCAATTGGGACTTGTCTGCAAAATTTGGCGTCATTTCGGGTCGAATTGTTAGGTTTCGGCATGAGTTTTAGAAGTTGGAAGATTTGAAAGTTCATAAGCTCGATTCATGGTGTGATTCGTAGTTTCATCATTGTTAGATGTGATTTGAGACCTCGAGTGGGTACGTGTTAGGGTATCGAACTTGTTGGTATGCTTGGACAGTGTCCCGAGGGCCCCGAGTGTGTTTCAGATGAGTTTTAGATGATTTCCATGATTTTGATGAGGTCTGAGTTCTGGTGTAATCGCACCTGTGCACCTTGAGCGCAGGTGCGAAAAGAGCTAGTCTGGGCAGTTTCTGCAGATGCGAAGAATTGGTGAGCAAATGCGACCCCGTAGAAGCGGATCCTTGGGCACAGAAGCGAGAGTGAGCACAAGTGTGGTTGGTCATGCGCACCTGCAATGGCGCAGAAGCGACTAATTTTGTCGCAGGTGCGGTCACGCATGGGCAGAGAGTTATATTCGAGGGTTTTCCATTCTCTCCATATTTTGACTTGTAGAGCTCGATTTTGAGCGATTCTTGGTGGATTTTTCAAGAAATTCGATTGGGTAAGTGTTCCCCACCTAGTATTTAATGTATTCCATGATTTTTAACTTCATTTATATCATTAAATTTGTGTTTTTGGGTTGAGGAAAATGTTGGTTTTGAAGAAAATTTCTAAAATAAAAAATCATGATTTAAGGAACAAAATGGTATCTGAATTTGATAATTTTTGTATGGTTGAACTCATATTGGAATGGGTGTTCGGGTTTTGTAAAATTTGTCGGGTTTCGAGGTGCGGGCCTGGTGGTCGACTTTTGGGTCGATTTTTAGATTTTGTTAAAGATTTAGACATTATGATCCAGAATAGTTTCTTATGAGCTATATTTGTGTTTTGAAGTTATTTTGGTTGGATTTGAGCCGTCCAGAGGTCTTTTCACCCGAGAAGTTCAATTTTAGAGTACCAGTTTGTCGTCTTTGAGGTAAGTATCTTTCCTAACTTTGTGTATGGGAACCACTCCTTAGGATTCGAGTCTTCTATGTTGATTTTAGTCCATGTACACGAGGTGACGAGTGCGTGCTCAGACTTATTTGTGTAAAGTTGGCTTTTTAGGGTTCTTAGGTCCTTATATTCACTGCGTATGAAGTTGTTCTTGATACGTTTGAGTTCCTATTTACTAGTTTCATCTCTACCTGCTTAAATTAGAAATTCTTGCTTTTTGATTCTTTCTTATTGCCTATTTGACTCCTAATTGACTTAACTGAAGATTTTTACCCCTTTCACTATCATGCTATATCTTCATAACTACTTATCTCTATCTGTAATTATCAGAATCTCATCCAATAATTGTTTAGACTTAATTGAAAGTTATGGTTTTCTTCCCGCTTCTTGTACTTAAGTGAAATTGTTGAATATACTCGTAATTGCTCAGCCCTAAATGAAGCTTAGATTCTTGTACCTTAGTTGACTTTCCCTTACATGGAATTATCGAATTCGTGTTAGTTTCTTGTTCTTGAACTGAGCATTTGGGTACGACGGTTACATGCTAGTATCTTCCTTGTTGAGCTGTTCTTATCATGCCTAGTTTTCCTTATTGTGGTTCTTCCTTGTTAACTAGTTTTATCTTGTGATCAAAGGTTCTTGAGTTGATTTATTTATCAGATCTTGTATTACTATCATTGTTGCTATTGTACTTGTTGTGATGATGCACGAGGTTTTTGCCATACGATTTTTAATATGGGGATTTGCACGAGGTTTCTTACGTGCCGTGATTACTATTGATATTGCACATGCTGCGTGATAAGGCGGGATATATATGT
This sequence comes from Nicotiana knightiana, assembly GCA_005239525.1. Taxonomy (NCBI): domain Eukaryota; kingdom Viridiplantae; phylum Streptophyta; class Magnoliopsida; order Solanales; family Solanaceae; genus Nicotiana; species Nicotiana knightiana. Next base: position 97,044 of record ML423282.1, on the reverse strand, counting down.
GTTGGTTGCGCATGTGGCGGGACGAGGTGGGAACATGATTATGCGCGTGTGGCGAGATAAGGCGGGCATATACTTTACTGTTGCACACGTGGCGAGACAAGGTGGACTGTGTTAGGGATTGTTTGTGATACTTATGTTGGCCTAGGGGCATTTCTTGTTGTTGATATTGTGTAATGGTACACTTATTTTGTGAGCTTATTCTTGTGAAAATTGTGAAGAAATATTGTACGTGTTGCCCTTTCCTTCCTTATGCTCAGTAGCTAGTTGAATCGTGTTAGGATACCTGCACAAGCATACACGTAGCTAAGCACTCTTTCGAGTTAAGGGGTTTCCTTGTTTTTGTTGAGAATAGATACCCTTGTTGTACTTTCCTATATGTGGGAATGACTCTAATTGGCACGTGAGTCGTCCGTGCAACTATTAGTTGAAATGAGGGCACAAGATGCCAATGTAGGGTTCAGATATTGGGACCCGTGAGTTTTGATTTTTCCGAGGTTCGGTACCTCATGGAGTTGACTAAGAAATTGATGTAAAAGTAGTTGTAATTGCTGAGTTATTACTTGTCCTTGTAGTATACGAAATTCCGGATTTAGTTCGTGTGCCATTTACTCTTTTGTGTTATTTCATTGTTTCCGCTTACACTTGTTGTTCCTTTCCTTATTGAATTTACTGTATTGTCATCCATATCACAAAGTCTTCTATGTAGATAGCATATTCTGTTGTTCCTGTATTTATACTTGTTCAGCTCATTAGATCAGTGGGTGTCTTGACTAGTCCTCGTCACTACTTCACCGAGGTTAGTCTTGATACTTAATGGACACCGATGTAGTGTGCTCATACTAAACTTCTGCACATTTTTGTGCAGATCCAGGTATTGATCGTTAGTAGATGTGCGGATTCTTGCTTAGGAGACTCAAGGTAAACTTGTCGTCGCGTTCACAGGCTTCAGAATCACCTTCCTACTTTGTATTCACATTGTTATCACTTATTTCCAAACAATGGTATTTAGAAGTTGTAGTAAACTTTGCAGAGCTAATGACTTGTAATATCAGTTTTAGAATTTTATATAAATTCTGTAAAGATTTCTATATCGAGACTGTTAGATTTTCTTTATTATTGTTGTTGTTCAGTAAATGTTAGGCTTACCTAGCCCCTAAGACTAAGTTCCATCACAATACCAACGGAGGAGAAATTGGGTCGTGATAGCCTCTTTGGATTACTAAGAAGAATTAATTAACTCAACCAAAAATATAATGCAAAGATATCACAAGTTATGCCTCTCTCGATTACATGAACAAGGGAATATAGATGCAACAATTAAATCATCCAAAAATGCTTCAATACATAATACTAGAGTTATAATCCCCAAACAATCATCAATACACCAAATCCATCAACCCTAACAAGAACTATTCCATAGATATGGGAATTCATCACAAATATAGTTAAAGTAATGGAAAAAATAAATTTTATCCAAACTCTTGTCTTGAGTGAGGAGGGAATGATGAAATCCTCGTGCTTGTGTTCTTCCAACTCCTCCTTCCTCCTTAGGTCGAATATGTATCAAAAGTCCAGGAAATAACGTTTTTCCATATATTTATACCACGTAGAGTCGGGCCCAGACGAAATCACCTTCTCCTAGACGAAATAGGATTTTCACTCTGTAAAATTTGCAAAGGCGTGCCGCATGGGGAGACGCACCATACGGGGAATTAGTTGGTAAATCCAGAGAGTCGCAGTAATTTTGCACAGTCGCGGCGCGGCACGCACCGCCCCACGCGCCTCACTAGTCCATTTTTCTCAGAGTACGAATTGAATCTCAATATTTGACGTCCTGACTTGGTTCTCGACCCCCGAACACGATCCCGACTTAATCCCTTGGGATTTTACTCAGACTTCAAAAATCCAACGCACTCAAATTCATTCCACAACAGCTACATTACTCGGAATCACTCAGGCATAAAACACACAGTTAGTGCAAAATACTATCAATGAAAGCTCAAAACAAATAAAATGCAGTAAATTAGAGTGCAATAAGCGACTAAAACACGAGATTATAGCCTACCATCAATACCCCACACTTAAACCATTGTTTGTCCTCGAGCAATTTAACTACATTTCATAAAGACACGACCTTTTTAACAATTCTCATAACTCATCACACCAAGAATTTTTACAACAAATTAAAACAATACCATAACATCCTAGCATCAAGATGTGACTCAAAATCACCATGCATTATTTATAACCCGCTCACTTACTCTAACACTGAGGTCAACGGCATTACCTTTCCCTTATGAATCAAGTGCACTTACACACAATAGAGAGTAGTTCTACACACAATATAAATTAAGAACAATTAGGAACTCAATATAGAAAGAATTTGCTCTCTCTCATAAACAACATTCATATTCTTCAAAAGACGTACCATAGGCTTTCCCGTAGTGTACTACTCTACTAATTGAGCTCATTCAGGCAAGGATCAAGTTGAACTTTAATTGGTTGTAATTTAGGCTATGGAATGGGTAAGATAAATTTGGATATAAGAGTGACAACACCTCCCTAAGAACTTTAATACATACATTTCATTGTTCAAAACCCCACACTTATGTCAAACCATAACTCCACCTTCACCCCAATATACGTTAACTCCCAACTTCTTTAAACACAATTACATTAATAGTTACCACTATCAAGGATATTTTTCACAATCATACACTTATTTTATTTATTTTTCTTTTTCATTTCAAGTAGCTCTTAATTTTTCAAAACAATGCACCTTTCTTCCTTATTTCAATAGTTCCACTCAAAAGACAAACCAACCACCCCACACTTCAACTTTTACAAAATTCTTAATAATTTCAAGTGCTCACGCGAGGTAAATGGTTCAAATAGATGGTCAATTCGAACAAATGGGTAAGTCTTGTAATGTGGTTGCCAAATAAATAGGTGGGTAAAAGCATATAACCAGCTCAACAAAGAAATGTCTATATCACTTTCAAGACTGAATAAAACTACTATTTCGCTTTGCAAATACACGGGGCAAGTTCTAGACATCAAATACAATGCACAGAATACACAAAACCTCACACCCACATGGCACCTAACTCACTCAAGATTGGACTATCAAGACACTCTAGTCAAAGCAGTTAAGCAAAGTTAAGATCATACAATTTAAGGTGCTTATACAAGAGTAAAAAACTGAGCCTAAGCGTTACAACTATAGCACTCACTATTATCAAGGCATAATAAAGTTAAGAGATATTGCCTTCAATTAAAATCATTGCACAAGGTTCCCTACTCATACAAAATAAAATATAACTACACCTGGTTCAATCAAAACCCTTGGAAAAGAACCGCGGAACAAAGAAAAATCAAGGGGGAATTATTATACTATCCAAAAAAAAAAATCTTTTTTGTCTTTTCTTTTGACTTTAATCCCTCAAGAATCCCGTCGAATGATATCCACCGTCGGGAAAATTGAAAAGTTTTCAATTTTTATGTTTTGTTTTCAATTATTTTCTATCTCTAACTAAGTACACCTAACAAACTAACACATATACATACAACATACAATTATCCACCACCCCACACTTTAAGTTTTGTCATGTCTCCATGACATACTATTAAAAAGCATAAGGTAAAGGAACTTCCCTGAACTCCTAGTCGGGGCCTGAGTAAAAGTCGGGCTCCATTCCTCGCCTTCAAACTAATGCGCACATCCATGCAGAGAGCTTCTTCTCAGCCTTTTTGGGGTACACCCCACACTTATCTTTCTCATTCGCTGCAGCCTTCTCTTTTAAGCCCTTCACTTTTCACTCAACACTCGCAACTGGTTTTTCTTTTTGTGCCTCCTTTTATACATTCATATCAAAAGTCACCGTCTCCTCACCCACTCTAAGCATGAGTTTCCTCTTGTGTATGTCCAATATTGCTATACCCGTTGTTAAGAATGGTCTTCATATGATTAGGGGGACCTCCTTGTTCTACTCCATATTCACCATTATAAAGTCTAGAGGAAATAAAAAGTTATCTATTCGAACCTTCCACTATCCCCTCGAGTATTAGAGTCGTTTGGTCCGCCAGCAGCAAAGATATTGGCACCGACCTTATCTCTTCAATTTACTTCTCCAGTTTCCTATAAATAGATAGAGGCATTAAGTTAATTGAGGCACCAGAATCACATAAACATTTATTAACATTAATAGAGCCTAAAGAGCAAGGTATAATAAAACTCCCTGGATCTACACACTTTTGTGGGAGTTTGTTTTGCAATATCACGTTGCAATGCTCTGTGAGATTTACCATTAAGGTCTCTTCTATCTTCCTCTTCTTTGTAAGAGTCTCCTTCAAGAATTTGGCATACGCGGGCATTTGTGAGAGAACTTATGTGAATGGCAAGTTTACATTAACATGTTTTAGCATATCTAGAAATCTCTCAAACTGATTGTCCAACTTTTCTCCATATTGATTTTGAGGGAAAGGTAAAGCAGGTATATGCTTGCTCTCTTCAGATTCCTCCCTTCTTGATTTTTCTTGCTTCTTCTTCTTATCAACCTCACTTTTCAGCTGGTCCCTACTTTCTTTTTCAAGTTCCACATCATTTTGGATTAGGGTGGGATCTTTCAACACTTGCCCACTTATCAAGGTTACAACATTCACTGTTTCTTTGGGATTCTTTTCAGTGTCAGCGGGGAGAGTGCCTGGAACCCTCTCAGATAATATTGTTGCAATCTGTATCACTTGTCTCTGCAGGTTTCGAAGACTACTGCTCAATTATTTGATAGTTTCTCCATGAGTATCCAGCCTCTCATTTGTCTTGATAATGAAATCCTTCATTAGATCTTCTAGACTAGGTTGAACAGACTATTGAGGCTGAAATTACTGCCTCTGCTGATTTTGGTATGCTGGAGCTCCTTGTCCCTGCGGTCTAGAGTTGTTTTATTTCCAAACATTCCCAGTACCTCCAAGTGAACTCCATGAAAAACCTAGGTGGCTCTGATCCATTGCATTAAAATTGTAGTTCCCCACAGCATTTACTTCCTCATTTGAGGCTTGACACTCATGAGTAGGGTGTCCTCTTCCACATATATCATATGCTGCATATGGCTCACTTTGTATCGAGGCTAAGGTCAGCTTCCGTATCTCCTTGGCCATATAATCAAGTTGTACCAACACAGAGGTGTTAGCATCAACCTGGTGAACACCAGTTGCTCTTCTTCTTTCACCACTCTCAGAGGGTCACTGATTTGAATCTTCAGATAACTCATCAATGTTCTCCCGCTAGAGTCTTATTCATCAATGGGCCTCCCACTGCATTGTTCAATGTCCTACGCAAGGCCAGTGTCCACCCATCCCAAAAGTCTTGGAGTTGCATCTAGAGTTCAATTCCGCTATGTTAACACCTTCTAACAATCTCCTTGAACCTCTCCCATGCTTCAAAAACAATTTCATTCTCTTTCTGGAAGAAGTTATGGATTTCTCTTCTAAACTTGCCCGTTTTAGCTTAGGAGAAATATTTATCAAGAAATTTTCTGGTCATCTCCTCCCAAGTTCTAATTGATCCCTTGGGCAAGCTTCAAAGCCACTGCTTAGCATCATCTTTGAGCGAAAAGTGGAATGCCCTTAAATACAGTGCATCTTGGGATACACCATTGTATTGAAATATGTTCATAATCTCCTCGAAGTCCATTAGATGTGTGTTTGGATCTTTATTTGGCTTCCCTCTAAAGACACAACAATTCTGAAGAGTTTGAAGCAACCCTTGCTTCAATTCAAAGTTGTTTGCTGCAATTGGAGGTGGTCTCACACTTGATAAACCTGGGTTGTAAGCCAATCTAGCATAACCATCAAGTGGTCTCCCAAGCATAGGATCTATATTTTCGAACTGGTCTACAACCAAATCAACATTATCATCACCGTTTCCATCCATGGTTTCTTTGGTTGAGGATTGCCCAACCTTTTCTAACATCTCAGTGAGATTCCTTTCCTTCTTCAGCTATCGTAGTTATTTTTCTATCTCTGGTTCGTATGGTAGCACTTCCTTCGCAGAAGTTCGAGTCATGCACCAATCTAACATGTAGCATGCACACAGTCAAAAAAAACCAAACGTAAAAAGGGAAAAATAAAATAAAATAAAAAGATAAATTCCTGAATTAACAATACAAACTATTTCAAATACTATTGATTGCCAATCCCCAGCAACAACGCCAAAATTTGACGAGCTTGAAAAGACACTTAATTTATGCTCGTTAGTCAAAGATAATATAGTATAATACCGTATCCACAGGGATTGAATTTAAACAGTATTGTAGTTTCTAGCTTGATTGCTATTCAAGATAATCAACAATTGAGATTTCTATGATTTCTAGCTAAAATTAACTAAGAGTCTAAAGCTATTGACTAATGACAATCGGAATAAAGATAAGTGAGGAAGTTACTAGTGGGAGGAAATAGGGGTTGATAGGATAGGTGCAAGATAATTGTTTGGGATCTAACTGTAGATAGTTCACTTCTAATGTTTAAGTGAGTCTCTAGAATTCACTCAATTATTAGTTCAAACATTCAGCAAAAACTCCTCTCTCGGTTAAGTCTTAACCTCACAAGATGAACCAATTTAAGCACGTGAAGATATGCAAGAATGCGTAGTGGATTGGTCTTTGGGAAAACCTCTTTCAGTTATTCTGCTAACTAGCTTTAATCAATAATTCAACTTGCCTCTTTCGAGTACTAAGAAGAATTAATGAACTTAACTAGCAATATAATGCAAAGATATCACAAGTTATGCCTCTCTCAATTACATGAACAAGTGAATATAGATGCAACAATTAGATCATCCAAAAATGCTTTAATACATAAAACTAGAGTTATAATCCACAAACGATCATCAATACACTAAATCCATAAAACCTTATATAGAACTACTCCATAGATATGGAGTAATTCATCACAAATATAATTAAAGTAATGGAAAACATAAATTCGATCCAAACTCTTGTCTTGAGTATGGAGAATGATGAAATCCCCATCCTTGTGTTCTTCCAACTCCTCATTCGCCTCCTTAGGTCGAATATGTGTCAGAAGTCCAGGAAATAACATTTTTTCCCATGTATTTATATCAAGTAGGGTCGGACCCAGATGAAATCACCTTTTCCTAGCCGAAATAGGATTTTCACTCTATAAAATTTCCACAGGCGCGCCGCATGGCGCGATGTGCCATGCGGGGCATTAGTGGGGAAATCCAGAAAGTTGAAATTGACAGGCATCAGGAATTTTGCACAGCCGCAACGCGCCACGTGCCGCACTACTGCATTTTTCTTAGAGTACGGATTGAATCTCAATTTTTGATGTCCAGACTTGGTCCTTGATCCCCGAACACGATCCCTACTTAATCCCTCGGTATTTTACTCAGACTTCAAAGCTCCAAATCACTCGAATTCATTCCATAACATCTGCATCACTCAGAATCACTCCTACAAGGCATAAAACACACAATTAGTACAAAACACTATCATTTAAAGCTCAAAATGAATTAAGTGGAGTAAGTGACAAAAACACGAGTTTATAGCATACCATCATATGCTTGTGCAAGTGTGCTACCACAGTTCAAGTCAACCTATAAGAGTAGAGACAATGAATGGCACATAAGAAACAATCACCACAAAATGTACATAGTACTAAAAGCGGTAATGAAGTTGAAACAACGACTAGCACAACAAAATTAGCTACATCAAATAATGCAACATGGAGGAAGACAACCATCAAAGAAAAGTGCACAAAAAAGGGGAAATGGCAACAGAGCCCTCCTGAGGTATGCCTCGTAGTCTCAAATCGTTAATGAATCATAACGGCATGGAAGAAACCTCGTGAAAACAATAACAACTGCACCACAGAAACCTCATGCGACAATAACATCCGCACGACAGAAACCTCGTGACACAATAACATCCGCACTGTAGAAACCTCGTGCCATAATAACATCTGCATGGAAGAAACCTCTTGCCACAATAAAATCCGCACGACAGAAACCTCATGCCACAATAACACTGAATACCACATCAAAAACCAAAATAACACAAGATTACAACAAGTAATTCAACTCAGGAACTCCATAAAACAAAAAGAAAAAAGAACGAACTCACAAGGAAAGACACAACATGAGATAATGGTACAACATAGCAAAGCTCAACAAGGAAGAGATACTGTGTAGCAATGATCCCACATAAGTACAATTCAACGATAAGAGTGATAACATGAATTAATGACTCCAATTAAGGGTAAGTCAACAATGGTAAGGGATAACAAATCTTCACTTAGGGTGGAGAAAATACGGAAGAGATTCAGCAAATTGAATCAAGGATAGGTAGATTATGGAAAAGATAATAATAACTTCAAACAAGGATAAACAATTACGAGAAGGATATCATAGCAATAAAAGATGCTACAACTTCAGTCAAAGAATATAAGAGTCTAATCGACAATAAGGGTAAAACATGGAGCAATTAATATCAGATAAGGCATGTAAGGGTAAATTTAGTAAATGGGGGATTTAACATAAGAAACAACTTCATATCTAATGAACATAAGAACTTCAGAGCCCTAAACGGTCAAATTTCCACAAGTAAGCCCGAGCACGTACTCGTCACCTCACGTACACGGGCTTCAAATGACACAATTAGCACCAAATACTCAAATCCTAAGGGGTAGTTCCTCCACACAAAGTTAGACAATATACTTACCTCGAAAAAGCTAGACCGATACTCTAAAATGAACATCTCGAGTGAAACAACCTCCGTACGGCTCAAGTACAACCAAAATAACTTCAAATCATAATAAAACTCATAAGAACAATCTCGGATGATAAAGCCTCAATCTTTAACAAAAACTAAAAAGTTAACCCAAAAGCCGAACCTCGGGCTCGCACCTCAAAACCCGATAAAATTTTCAAAATCTGAACAGCCATTTCGATACGGGTTCTACCATACCAAAATTATAAATTCCGACATCAATTCGTCCTTCAAATCACCATTTTACATTTTGCAAGATTTCTTCAAAAATTCCCATTTTACTCAACTCAAAATACTAGTTATAAGATAAAAAATAAAGTTAAGATCATGGAATATAATAAATTCCGGGTGAAGAACACTTACCCAATGATTGGCTTGAAAAACCCACAAAAAATCTCTCAAAACCGAGGTCTACAACTCAAAATATGGTGAAAATGGCCAAACCCTCGACTTATCTGATTCTGCTAAGAAGTTTCGCATTTGTGGACAAGAAAGCACATCTGCACTCTCGTAGAGAAAATGTTCGCATCTGCGTACTTAACTGGCCAGCCTAGTGGCCGCACATGCGCAATAATGAGTCGCACCTGCGACTGCGTAAAAATAAAGCCATCGCATCTGCGACAATTACTCTGCAAAAATGAAGCTCCCCCAAGGCCTCAACATCGCAAAAGCGAAAGAAACTTCGCAGAAGCGGCTCCGTATCTGCGATCAAAACTCCGCAGATGTGGATACACTAGAACACTGCCCAGCACCATCCTTGACCAAAATTGACAAAATGATCTGAACCTCATCTGAAACTCATCCGAGCCACTCGGGACCCCATCCGAATATACCTTCAAGTTTCATAACACAATGCGGACCTACTTGAGGTCTCGAATCACATCAAACAACGCTAAAACTACGAATCGCACCATGAATCGAACTTATGAACTTTCAAATCTTCCAACTTCTAAAACTCGTGCCGAAACATACTAAATCAAACCGGAATGACGTCAAAGTTTGCATGCAAGTCCCGAATGACATAACGGAGCTAATCCAACTCTCAAAATCACAGTCTGACCCCGATAACACCAAAGTCAACTATCGGTCAAACCTCCCAACCTTCCAAAACTTCAACTTTCCATTTTTTGCCGAAATGCTCCAAATTACCTTACGGACCTCCAAAACCAAATCTGGACGCATACAAACGTCATTTCGGAGTCGTCTATACAAAAGTCAATTTTGGTCAACTCTTACTGCTTAAGCTTCTAAAACATGATTCCTTCTTCCAAATCAATCTCGAATCATCCAAATTCGACTACGCGTGCACGTCATAAGACATAATACAGAGCTTCTTGAGACCATATGCCGCCGAACGGGACATTAATTTTCAAAAGAAATCGGTTGGGTCTTTACATTCTCCCCCTCTTAAATAAGCGTTCATCCTTGAACGTGCCAAGGACCATTTTGAAGCCGTCTAATCACTAAGTGAACTTACCATACATCACCCCGGGTGATCCCACGTCAGCCCAATCCACATAGGCCTGTCAACACCATCTCGATTGAAGATTATTCTTTCCACCCACACTAATACCCCTTAGAACCAAATTTCTCACCATCCAGTCCTTCCCGAAAGTCCTGATTCCCATATCAACACACGGTACCAACCTCAACCAGCTGCAACAACTTATACCTATACCCACACGATGTAACATATCACACATATGCCCTTAGCAACAACTCTAGCCACAATAGCTGCCCAAAATCAAATCCAGTGCTGGCAATAAGCCTTATATCCGTTAGAATCCTATTTCAAACCTTAACAATACTGAAAATGATGCAAGGAACATGAAGTCCTTGTAACTATTCACCCGAATCAACAAGTCACATCTAACGCCACCTGGGCACACACCTTGCAAGATAAAACCCAATAAGCACAATACGAATATGACTAAATATACAAGGAAACACATGAAAGAACTATAAAACAAGCCCGACAGGCACCACTCCCTACCAGTACCATACTACGAACCGTTTACACATGGGAGAATCAAAAGATATGAACAAATTCTCAAGGATCTCATCCTAATATAACTCCACCGTGGCACTTAGCTCGCTTCAAACACCTCGAAACACATGACACCGTGAGGGTCTCACCCTAAACTCTGAATCCTATGTCGAATACACACCATACCAACTGAAACCTTTCACTAATTCAATTCCGCCAACAAAATAACAACATATACTAAACTCCCACACCATTAGAGCATCTAAATCACTAATCATAATCTATCACTCATAGATCACATCAAAACTTCCAAAATGAGGAACAAAAAGTCACTCATAGTCTCATAACTCCCAATAATGAATAAAATGAAATGGTAGACACTAGCTACCAATATAGAATCTCCCAAAAGGGGGTAAACACATAAGTAGAGTACAAAATCACGAAACTCACCCACATGTGAAGCAAATAGGAGGACTCACCCCGATAAGCAGAATCGAAGCAAAAATACGAATGATGCTCCTCTATAACAAATTGAAACCATACCTGTATGACATCATCTAGTGCAGCAGCCTTAGACCTACTATAGGAAACACATCAATGGGCCGAGCCTCCCCCTCCTGGGATCCCTCTACTCGCTTGACTAGTAACCCAAGCTAGTAGTGTAGGCATATCAGCAGCTAGAACCGAACTCATAGCCTGAATAAACTGTTGTGACACATCTGTCTGGAATTGGGGACAATCTCTCACCATATGGCTGGTAATTCCACACTCAAATCAATCTCTTTGCTGACGTGACTGTGGAAACTGTGCGGTACGGGTACCTTGAGACACATAGGTACATGAAACGCCATGCCAAGCTTGAAGTGCAAACTAAACTGGGTGACCCACAAAACCTCTACCATGTCGTAACCTTCCTCCAAAATAAGGACATATAGATCTCTCCGGTCTGCAAGACCTCTTAGCCTCCCTATCCTCTCTCTCCTGACCCCGCCTATCCTCACTCTTCCGACCTTGTCGGTCCTCTCTCCTGGTCCTGCATGCCCTCTAATCGGCGGGCGATCTTTACTATCTACTGAGAGGGAACATCTAACTCCAACTCCCGAGCCATGCTGAACCGGATATAGTGTCTGAGCCCCTTAATGAACCTAAAGACTCTCTCTCTAACTGTAGCGACCAAAGCAGGTGCATGTCTGGACAAATCACTAAATCTAAGAACATACTCTAACATTAACATAATGCCTTGGCGCTGGTGCTCAAACTCTGCGCGCCATGCATCCCGAAGGGTCTGTTAGACAAACTCTCTCAGGAGCATTTCTTGAAACTGATCCCATGAAAGTGAAGCTTCATCAACTGGGCTACACAACTCATACACTCGCCAGCACTGATATGCTTCTCCCTTAAGCTGGAACATAGTAAAAGCAACCCCACTCGTCTCCACAATACCCATAGTGTGGAGAATGTGGTAGCACTCCCCTAGGAACCCATGTGCATCCTCTGAAGCCAAACCACTAAAAGTAGGAGGGTAATACTTCTTGAACCTCGCAAGTCTAAGATGTTCTTCCTCATATGTTGCTTCCCTACCCACGAGCTGAAGTGGGATCACAGGCTGTGTCGCCATGACATCTAGAATTTGATCAACATCGACTCGTTGCTCTAGAGTACGGGCAGCAGGAGTCTAAGATCCTCCCCCGGTCCGTGAAGTAGCTGGTGCAATCAGAATCCACCTCGCCTAAGCTAATATACCAAACATGCTGAGGAATGTGCTAAGGTCTCCTAAGTCCGGGGGCAACAACGGGTGCCTGTCCCCCAACAAGATCTACTGACAGCTCCTCAACTATTGCTCTAATGGGTGCTCTAGCTTTAGAACATGATCCTCCTCGGCCCCTGCCTTTGCCTCTAGCAACACCGGCTCTAGGGGCAGCATCATCAGTAACTGCAGCTTGTGTCCTCACCATCTGTGAGAGAATAGAATGATAAAGGCTCTAATTCTGAGGTCAATAAACTCACACTTTAGGAATGAAAGAAGTGAAATTGTCCTAATAGTTCTGTAGCCTCTCTAAGATAAGTACAGACGTCTTTGTACCAATCCGCAAGACTCTACTAAATTCACTTATGAATCGTAGCACTTATGAACCTAGAGCTCTGATACCAACTTGTCACGACCCAAATTTCTCTCATTAGCATGTCGTGACGGCACCTAGTCTCTAAGACATGGTAAGCCTAACACTTACTGAATTAATAGAAGAATTTGACCAAAAACTAATAATTATGAAATAGAACCTTATTACACAACTTAAAATTCCCAAAATAGGTGGTACAAATCATAAGCTCTACTGAGTTTACTAGGATAATCCCTAAACACAACTATTTAAAATGGAATTTAAACAGTACAAATACAAAATCAGAGGGTGACTCTGAGGCCTGCGAACGCGACGGTAGGTTTACCTTGAGTCTCCATAGCTCGACCAACCAACTAAGAATCAACAACAACCGTGGCACCTGGATCTGCACAAAAATGTGCATAAGCGTAGTATGAGTACACCACAGCGGTACCTAGTAAGTATCAATACTAACCTCGGTAAAGTAGTGATAAGGGACAGTCAAGACTAATGAACAAGTATGAAGGTGAACTAGCAGAGAAACAATATTATTATAAAGCTAAGAAGGATAAAAACACAAAACAATACTTGTAATGATACACTAATAACAACAATATTTAACGGGAAGCCGTCAATTTCGTAGAGTAAGCTGGTAATAGTCTAGGTCTGATGAAACCAAATAAAGGAAACCCAACAACAACTCAATAGGAACAACCTCTTTCACACCATATCTGTTCGAGAATTTCCACGAGGTATCGAACCTCAAAATCACAGCTCACGAGTCCCAGTTCTTGAACCCTAATCACTTCGCATCTTGTGCCCACATTACAATTTATAACCGCATAGACGAATCACGTGCCAAGAGAAAAATTCTCACATATAAAGAAAATAGACGAGAGTACATGCAATGGTCAACAACATCAGGATTCCTCTTCTTAAATTGATAAGGTGATTTAACAACATGTATGCTTGTGCAAGTGAGCTACCATAGTTCAAGTCAACCGATAAGAGAGACAATAAATGGCACATAAGAAATGATCACCACAAAATGTACAGAGTACTAAAAGCAGCAATGAAGTTGAAACAACGACTAGCACAACAAAATTAGCTACACTGAACCAATCAAAGAATGTAACACGGAGGAAGAAAATTAATAGTATGCTAAGAAAAAAACAATCAAAGACAAGGGCGCACAAAAAGGGGAAATGAAAACAGAGTCCTCCCTAGGTACCGCCTCGTTGCCTCAAATCAGAAATGAATCACAACAGCACGACAAAAACCTCGTGCAAAAAATAACAACCGCACGACATAAATCTCGTACCACAATAACATCTGCATGGCAGACACCTCGTGCCACAATAACATCAGCATAGAAGAAACCTCGTGCCACAATAACATCCGCAGGGCAGAAACCTCACATCCGCATGGCAGAAACCTCGTGCCACAACAACATACGCATGGCAAAAACCTTGTGCCACAACAGCATCCGCACAGCAAAAACCTCATGCCATAATAACACTAAATACTACAACAACAACGATAATAACACAAGAATACAACAAGTTATTCAGCTCAGGAACTCCATAACACAAAAAGATGGAAGAACGAACTCACAAGGAAAGACGCAATAAGAGATAATGGTAAAACATAGAAATATATCAACAAGGAAGAGATACTATGTAGAAATAATCCCACATAAGTACAATTCAATGATAAGATGGATAACATGAATCAATGAGTCCAATTAAGGGTAAGTCAACAATGGTAAGGGATAACAAATCATCACTTAGGGTGTAGCAATTACGGAAGAGATTCAACAAATTCAATTAAGGATAATCAGATTATGGGAAAGATAATAATAACTTCAATCAAGGGCAAATAATTACGAGAAGGATAACATAACAATAAAAGAGTGAACAACTTCAGCCAAGGCATATAAGAGTCTAATCGACAATAAGGGTAAAACATGGAGCAATTAATTCCAAATAAAACATGTAAGGGTAAATTTAGCAAAGGGGGGATTTAACAAAACAAACAACTTCATATCTAATGAACATAAGAACCTAAGAGCCTAAACGGTCAAATTTCCACAAGTAAGACCAAGCACGTATTCTTCACCTCGCGTACAGGGGTTTCAAATGACACAATTAGCACCAAAGACTCAAATCCTAAGGAGTAGTTCCCCCACACAAAGTTAGACAAGATACTTACCTTGAAGAAGCTAGACCATTACTCTAAAATGAACTTCTCGAGTGAATCAACCTCCGGACAACTCAGATCTAGCCAAGATAACTTCAAATCATAAATAAAACTCATAAGAAAAATTCCGGATGATAAAGCCTCAATCCTTAATAAAAACTAAAAAGTCAACCCAAAAGTTGAACCCCAGTTCCGCACCTCGGAACCCGATAAAATTTACAAAATCTGAACACCCATTCCGTTACGAGTTCAACCATTCCAAAATTATAAATTTCCGACATCAATTCATCTTTCAAATCATCCTTTTACATTTTGAAAGATCTCTTCAAAAATTTCCATTTTCCTCAACTCAAAATACTAATTATAAGGTAAAATAAAGATGGGATCATGGAATATAATAAATTCTGGGTGATGAACACTTACCCCAATAATTGGATTGAAAAATACACAAACCATCTCTTAGAACCGAGGTCTATAACTCAAAATATAGTGAAAATGGCCAAACCCTCGACTTTTTTGACTATGCCCAGTACTTCCGCATTTGCGGACAAGGAAGTGCATCTGCGCTCTCGCATTTGCGAGAAAACGTTTGCATCTGAAAACTCAACTAGCCAGACCAGTGCCGCACATGCGCAACAATGAGCCGCACCTGCGACTCTGCAGAAGTGCACAAACAGCTGCAAAAGCGGACATCTTTGCATTTGCGATCAGAGGGCCGCAAAAGCAGCCATCGCATTTGCAAAAATTACTCCGCAAAAGGGAAGGTCCCCCAAGGCCTCAACATCGTAGAAGCGGTAGAAACTTTGCAGAAGTGGCTCTACATCTGCGATCAAACCTCCTCCGATGTGGATACACCAGAACACTGCCCAGCACCAGCCTTGACCAAAATTGGCAAAACATTCCAAACCTCATCTGAAACTCATCCGAGCCACTCGGGACCCCGTCCGAATATTCCATCAATTTCTATAACACAATGCGGACCTAATCAAGGCCTTGAATCACATCAAACAATGCTGAAACTATGAATCCCACCACAGATCGAAATTTTGAACTTTCAAATTTTCCAACTTCCAAAATTCGTACTGAAACATACCAAATCAAAACGAAATGATGTCAAATTTTGCATGCAAGTCCCAAATAATATAACAGAGCTAATTTAACTTTAAGAATCGCATTTTGACCCCAATAACACCAAAGTCAACTCTCGGTCAAACCTCTCAAACTTCCAAATCTTCAACTTTCCAATTTTTGCCAAAATGCTCCAAATTATCCTACGGACCTCCAAAACCAAATTCGTACGCATGCCTAAGTCCAAAATCACCATACAAGGCAATTGGAACCATACAAATTCCATTTCAGAGTCTTCTACACAAAAGTAAAATTCCGGTCAACTCTTACCGCTTAAGATTCTAAAACACGAATCCTTCTTCCAAATCAATCCTGAATCATCCGAAATCTGAATTCGACTATGCAAGCACGTCATAAAACATAATACAGAGCTACTCGAGACCTTATGCCACCGAACGGGACGTTAATTCTGAAAACAAATTGGTCGGGTTGTTACAGGTTCAATACTAAGCCGGTAGTAAATTGACCACAACAGTTTACTAATCAAGGGTGGCATCTTGAAACACTGCTTAATAACCTGATAGCATGAAATATACATGATCGTCTCCTACCTACACCACTATAGAATAGCGATGAGAGGTTGATGTATCTTTAACCCGAGATAATCGGGATCGATATCCACAGGGAGTTAGAAGATTGGAGTTGGGTTCCTATCCGACCTAGTTATGTATCTTGTCTTTAATTACTCTTCTAGTCATAAATTGGTTTTGATTCTATTCTAGTTTAAATATATTTCTTACTAAGAAGAAGCTAAGTATAATATTTTTGTAAGGGTTTTCTTATTTATAAAAGGCACTAGGGAAGCGACTTACACCTAGGCGAATACCTAAAGGGATCTAGAATTTAGGACAAACTTGTTGTACATGGACTCGTGATATAGCCTCACACTCTATTACTCACCCTATACCTCTCGGTAGTTTGGATGACTTTTCCCTAATTGGCTTTCTCAAGCCTAATTGGGTGTTTTAACAGTGCAAGTGAAATTGGCTCAAGTCGGGTATTACTATCTCTAGGTTTAACCCTTCAGTTGGGGCTATCAATTTCTTGAATTCACCCAAATTCCTTATTAGCCTATTTTACCTAGACTTGGGTCCTCTTTCTCAAGAATAACCCTAGTAAAAAAAGGCATGAATTAGTATTTGCAACCACCAATTCTACAGATAAAGCATGAAACAAGCTAAATATCACTAACCCACAAATAAATAAGCCCTAAAATTAAAGATCCATTAGATAACCACACTTGGGTTGGGTCACCACCCTAGCTAATGTGTCTTAGCTACTCATAATCAAGGTAGAAATGAAAAGAGTAGATGAAATAATATCCATAAATGTTAAATACAAAGATAAAATCTAAGATTAAAAGCTAAAGCTACTCTAAAATTACTCAAAAGGGAAAAAGGTTGTTGTTCACGAGCTCACTAAAACATAAGATAACCTAAAAATGTGAAAAGAACTATTTTTACACAACCAAAATTATTGGACAAAAATGCCCCTGCGGAGGTTCCGCTATCAGTGAAAAAATAGGTGTCTCAGCGGATTAACTTTGCGGTGGCGCAATAACGAGCGCAGACCGCGTTTCTTCAAGATTGGACCTCTCTGAACCATGATTCCTCTCCCAGCGGAAATATGATTGCCTTAGCGGTGGGATTTAGCGCGGCCACGTAAAATAAGCGCTGACAGCATTCTATGCTTGGCCAGATATGGCTAACTCTCTAATCCTCCATTACCTCTCTCAGCGGTTATCTGATCGCGACCGTGCCAATGGTTTCGCAGCCGTGCTTTTGTGACGCGGTCAGAGGTCCACACTGAGTCCAATTTCCAACTCTCTGAACCTACTTCTGCGGCCGCCCTCAGTATTCCGCCCCAGCAGAAGGGCTTACGCTATAGCGTAATATTGGCGATGTCAGCGCTCCTGTTGAGTTCATGGCTTGTGCAAGATTGGCTCCTTTTTAAGTTCGTTTTGGCCTCTTTACCTCATTTTGACCAAAACCTGCAAGTAAGCACCTTGAGTTAGTTTTTGGGAATACCTTAACGCATTTTTCCCCCAAAACCTAAGCAAAAGAGAGTAAATAGTAGGTTAAAATCCCTAGTATCAACTCCCCCAAACTTAAGCTTTTGCTTGTCCTCAAGAAAACAAGGTAATTCCCACCTCCACAAGAAAAAGAAAGTAGAATTTTAGTTGTTCAAAAGTAACTTCATCAAGATTCAATTGGGACTAACAATTACCCTCAACAAAAATGCATTATTGACAACATTATGCAATGACTTTCTAAGTTCCATAGATCTAATGTGACGCAAAAGCTTCAAGAGTTGACTCAATTCATCAAAGGGATTCGCTCTTTCACGTAGGTCATTGTGGATCCCAGACTCTTTCTCCTCTACTATCCATGAGCTCATCTCACCTTATAGAAGGTATGGTCAAAACCGGGATAATCAAGAAGTGCACTCATCACTCTCAAAATAATGCCACAAGTCCGGCTCTAAGTACCATAGGCTTGCCCCTCATTTAAATCACCACTAATGTGAGCTCACTCAACATGAAATCCTATAGGGCTTTAACGGGATGCAATGAAGGCTTTTTGGATCAAATTCGTACATAATGAACTATGATTGTATCATCTTTCCTTAAGCACTCCATTTTGTCAATTCAGTCATGTTTTTCCTCTTTGAATCATTTTCTTCTTCCTTGGAGGAACTAGAGAGACACTTTGTCTCTCTTTCTTCTATTTTATGCTCATTTTTCTCCTTTTCTCATCATTCCAAGCCTTTCGACATTGTTTCATTGAATCCTTTCAACCTTTACTTTTCTTTTTGACATGTTTCTTTTTGACTTTTCATCCTTTTCTTTGTCTTTCCTTTTCATCAATTCTTTTTGTTCTTTGAAACTTTCATCACTTTTAATTTCCTTGTCTCTCCCCCAAACTTATATTTTTGACTATTCTTCATCATGAATGCTCGGGAAAGATTGGGTGCCAAGAGAGCGTCATTATAGAACAGATGAAGGTTTGTAATGCGGTTATTGAACAAAAATCTTAGGCTCAAAGGAGTTGAATAGGGATATTATAATGGTAGGCTATGGAAATCATCCAATTCAAATGGGACCAAGGATAGCCTATAATCACTTCTCAAGTCGAGCTACACTTAGAATTTCTCCTAAAAAACATTCGGGACAAGTTCTAGACTTGTTGGCATGGCACTTGGGATTGCAATTCAAAACCTCACATCTCAAGCCATAGTCGAGGGCCCAAAACAACCTTAGCTTAGATTGAAAACTCACATATGACTACAAACACCACGTGATGAGAGTTCTAGACAACTCAAGATTCTAAGGGTCACAACTAGAGCTAGTCTCGTCTACAACTTGTCTCTAACCATGATGTCAAAGGTAAATATGCTGGTGCCAAGTGAATCTTACTTGAGTTACATTTATTCATTACTACCATGTAAAAGAAAACAAAGACAAAAAAGAAAAATATACTACATCCCTTAAGAAGGTCGTCACGCCATCCATCGTAGGGAAGAGCCACCCGGTTCACACAACTTCCACTCTTTGGAAAAAATTGTGGCATTAATAAAACCAAGGGCTTATTGATCACGAAAAAGTAAAAAGAAACTGTAAGTTCAAAAAGAAGCTACTAAAGGAAAATAATAAGCTAAGCTATTAAGGAAAATTGTAAAAGAAGTTGTAAAGTAACAATACGGAAAGCAAAGTGAATATGCACAAAAGGGGATTAAGACGAATATAAATAAGAGGGGAATGAATATATACATGTAAAGGTAGCTTTATATACATACCAAAAGTAAAAAAACAATACGGAAATAAAGTACGAGGAATAGCAAATAAAGAAAGGAAAATAGTGTCGAGAGTTATTACAGACCAAAAATCATCCAAATATCTAAATCATCAAATGAGGCCACCCCCCAAATAAAAATTATCATTCTCCTCAATGCTAAATGAAAAAATAGAATAGGGGAAGGGTAAACAGTAAAAGAGAACTCCTATTGCCTCTATCTGCATAAGATCTGGGTCACTGGGTGGGTCAATGGCAGGGTCCTGGGCTAGGCTGGGCTGATGCATCTCCCTCGGGCTCCTCAGTCCAGGGGATCACCCCTCTCCTCACTAGCGCATTGATAGCCTACTGCTCTGGCATCTGCGATGGTTGCGCTGTCTGAGCTGCAGGGGCAGGCACTTCGATGAGTAGATCAAGGGGAATATCATCTGATGTAGTGAGCTTGTCAACCTCCTTCTTCAGCTCATCCTGGATCTTCTTCATCTTCTTTACCTGTTTACCTGGGAACTTGATTTCCTTCTCATGTGTGCCCATAGACTCCAGGATCTTCTTTTGGTTTTCAACTAAACTCTTTAAAGTTTCCTCCAATGATGGAGGCAACTGGATCTGAGCTGGAGCTGCCTGGGCTGCTACGACAGTGGATAGAGCAGTTAGCTTTGATGAAGTTACCTGCAGCCAATTGCTGATACCGACCAGTGTCTAGTTTACCCTTAGATCAGTCTGAGGGTATGCTGAAGAAGAAGGAACTGAGATAGGAATGGAGGTGTATGGTCCGGAGGGAGGCTGTGGATGGCAGCAGAGGACCCCTCAGCAGTAAATGGCTCTGAACCTGTGGGAGCATTGGCTTTGCTTTTGGACTTGGGGTTATCCGGACCTTTCAAACTGTATTAGGAAAATGGCAGCTTCGGCTTCACCTTGGTGTCATATTCCCTTCCCTAAACTCCTTGGTCCTGGAAGTACATAGTAAGGAAGTTTGGGAAGGGATATGAATGCTCACCCTTTTTGATTGTCTTATTGATAACCCTGGCAATAATATTCCCGACATTGATCGGGAACCCCGCCATAATCGCCCCCACAATAATTGCACGGGAAAGTGGCATGTCACTGTCATGAGTGGTGGAATCGATCCTAATGCAAACAAATGTGGACCAGCCCTTTGCCTCGAAACTCAAATTGTTCCTAAGGATAGGAACCCCTGCTGTCAACCACGCTGGTGTAGTCTCGAGAATATCAATCATAGAGGCTAGCCAAGGGTGAGCTAACTCATCCATCTCCACTCTTCTCCAGATATTGGGTCTCATCTTCATCATTGAACCCAACATAATCATTGAGTGCATTGCTATTGAATATAATCTTCTACTTAAGGACTTTGGTCAAGTATTGGCCCTGTTTGATGTGGGCAACATTGGCATAAAACTCCTTTAACACAAACTAATTGGCCTCCGACAAGCTGCTGGTGAAGAACTTCCACCCCACCCTCTCGTTGAAGTGCCTTTTAACATTTGGGTTGTGGGGTTGAAAGTCCCTCTCAATAAAAGCCCTCTCTAATGTAAGTGACCTCAGAGGCCACCACTCTCTGAATTTGTGATAAGCTTTCTCACTCATGAACCGGTCTTGCCATACTTCCGGGTTCCGAGACCTCACCAATCCCCCTGCCTGAGTGTCACCACCCCTGCCATCATCTAGAGCATCATCATCATTATCTATCTCTACCAGTGCAGGTGTGGTGGATGGAGCTGCTGTACTGGGGGCCGAAGGAAGTGGAGAATCACAGAGTCTCAAGCTATCCGAAGAGTCGGATACAGAAGTAGACTCATTTATAAGACGCGGGGGTTGGGACTGTGCCTCCTCTTGAGCTGGGCCAGTTTCCCCCTCCGAAATTTCCCGAGAGGGGTGCTACTGGTTGTTTTCCCATTCCCTGTCCCTGAGAGGACTCTCCCTTTCCGGGTTGTTTATCTTGGCCTCCTCTAGAACGAACCATTCTCTACAAACATAATCAATGAAACTCATTAGCATTGTTATTCAATCAAGCATTAGATGTGAATGCAGATAAAGGTTGCAGTAGATAAAATATAGAGGACCGTTGTCAGCAAAAAAAGAAGCACTGCAGTGGACAGACCACCGCTGACAGCGAAAAAAGGAACATTGCCGAGGAATCATTATGACAATCCTCTGAACCTATGTTCCGCTGTCCGCAAAAAAAACTACGGACGCTGAAAGTTGACCGCTGACAGCGGAAATTCCACCGCGGCCGTGCAAAATAGGCCACTTTCAACTTATCAAAAGTACATCACTGCTGATCGCAGAATTCAGGTCGCGGCTGCGGAATTAAACTTAACGGGCAGTGAAGAACATCGAGAATCTAGGGTTTACACCTAGTGGATAATTAACACAATTTAAACAGTAAAGAGAAGAGCCCAAACCCCTATTAGGCATCAAAAAACCATTACCCATTCATTTCCACCAATAATTAAACAAGCTCATGATTTTAGATCTATACTAAGTCTAATTAGAAAGAAAAGCTAAAAATAAGTGAAACAAAAAAGAAAGAACAAAAACTAAAACTAAAAGATTGATCATACCAGTAGCTAGATTTGTTGTAGGAGTGAAACTTGTTAGATGAGATGGAGTTTAGATGCACAAAGGGAGTATGATGAACAGTGAAAGGGGCTGTGAAATGGTAGAGTAAGAAAAGTGTAAAAGGATGAGGGAATCTCTATTTATACTAAAACCTAGGCCCCCACCGACTCACCTGGCGCGGCAGCGGAATTTCACCGCTGACCGCACTTTGCACAAGATGAAAATCTGAAGTTGTAACTCCACCGTTGGGAGCGAAAAAACAAGCTTGGCAGTGGAACAGTGACAGTTGATCGCAGAATTTCAACCGCTGATGCGGATCAAACTTTTAAAAAGTAACATTTTTAGCTCAACAAGTCTGCGTCCGCTTATAAAATTTTGCCTCGCGTAAATGATGCCGCTGACTGTGGAATTTTGAGCGCGGCAGTGGTTCAATGCACAATTAGTCAATTTTCTCCAGAATGAGTTCTGCACTGCATCAAAAAAATCCTACACAAATCTCACAACCAGTCAGTTCAAAAGAGCCTAATCTAAGAAGAAAAAATGAAAAAGAAAGGAAAAATCACTTGGGTTGCCTCCCAGGAAGCGCCTGTTTTAACGTCGCGGCACGACGCAAGTTACCATTATCGTTGAAACTTTATCAAAGCCATCAGGTGGCTGCCATCAAATTTTCCCAAGTAATGTTTCACACGATACACATTCACTTGGAAGATTTCACCATTTTTGTTCTTTATGTCAAGAGCACCAAAAGGTGTTACATGCACTGCCTCAAAGGGACCACTCCATTTGGATTTTAGCTTGCACCGAAATAGGTGCAACCGGGAATTGAAGAGAAGGACCAAATCACCCTCTTTGAATTCTTTTCTTCTGGCATATTTATCATGCAAATATTTCATCTTCTTCTTGTACAATGATGAGCTTGAATAGGCATGAAACCAAAATTCGTCAAGCACATTGAGATGTTCTACCCGGAGATTAGCTGCAATGGCCCACTCAAGGTTTAACCTCTTCAAGGCCCACAATGCTTTATGTTCCTGCTCAACCGAAAAATGGAACGCTTTACCAAACACCAACCGGTACGGAGATATACCGATTGGGGTCTTAAATGCAGTCCTATAAGCCCATAGCGCATCATCTAGCTTCCTTGACCAATCAGTTCTATTGACATTCACAGTCTTGGACAAGATGCTTTTGATTTCCCTATTTGAAACCTCCACTTGCCCACTAGCTTGAGGATGGTAAGGAGTAGAGACCTTGTGATTGGCACCATATTTAGCAAGCAAAGTATCAAATTCCCTATTACAAAAATGAGACCCCCCATCACTTATAGTTGCCCGAGGTGTCCTAAACTGCGTGAAAGTGTTCTTCTTGATAAAAGCTACTACACTCCGGGATTCATTGTTGGGAAAAGCCACAGCCTCGACCCACTTTGAAACAGAATCAACTGCCACAAGAATGTAATTATTTCCACACGAACTAACAAAAGGGCCCATGAAGTCTATGCCCCACACATCAAATATGTCAACTTCAAGAATAGTTTTGATGGGAATTTCATCCCTCTTTGATATTCCTCCCGCTCTCTGACACTCATCACATCTCTTCACAAGCTCACTCGCATCTTTATACAAGGTTGGCCAATAAAAACCACAACCCCAAATTTGGAAGCAGTCCTTAGCCCACCTTGATGACCACCGTAGGGAGAGGAATGAGAAGAATCAAGTATGCTCATTTGATCCTCCTCTGGGACACACCTACGAATCAGTCCATCATTGAAAATTTTAAACAAGTAGGGATCATCCTAATAATAGTCCAAACTGTCCCGTTTGAGTTTCTTCCTTTGGTTAGAAGAGAGCTCACACAGGACAATGCCGATAACAATAAAATTTGAAACATCCACAAACCAAGGCATATCATTCATAGAAACAGAGATGAGTTGCTCATCGGGGAAAGCATCATTAATTTCAATACCATCTTTTGGCCTCCCTTGCTCTTCTAGCCGGGACAAATAATCTGCAACTTGATTTTCACTACCCTTCCGGTCAATAATCTCAAGGTCAAATTATTGAAGCAACAAGACCCATCTCATCAGTCTAGCTTTGGAGTCCTTTGTCATCAAATACCGGAGCGTCGCGTGATCGGTGTGAACAATCACTTTGGCGCCCATGAGATAAGGCCTAAATTTCTCCATTGAAAACACAATTGCCAACAATTCCTTCTCCGTCACTGTATGATTAACCTGGGCATCGTTCATAATTTTTTGCATAGTACACTAGATGAAATATTGTTCACCCGTTTCCCCAAGACCTCTCCTATCACAACATCACTTGCGTCGCACATAAGCTCAAAGGGTAAGCTCCAATTTGGTGCGGTAATGATTGGAGTGGTTGTTAATTTATATTTCAAGAGCTCAAAGGCCTTCATGCATTCTTCATTGAAATCAAACCTTGCATCCTTCTCTAATAGCTTGCATATGGGATTCACCACCTCGGAGAATTCTTTGATGAACCTACGGTAAAAACCCGCATGCCCAAGGAAACTTCTAACTCCCTTGACGGAAGTTGGAGGAGGCAACTTTGAGATCACTTATATATTAGCCTTGTCCAATTCAATGCCATCTTTTGAGATCTTATGGCCGAGGACAATGCCCTCCTCGACCATAAAGTGGCATTTTTCCCAATTCAGCACAAGTAGTTTCTCCACACCGAGCTAGAACCTTATCAAGATTTCGAAACATTCTTCAAATGAGTATCCAAACACACTAAAGTCATCCATAAAGACTTCGAGGAAGTTCTCCACCATGTCCGTAAATATGGCCATCATGCACCGCTGAAATGTAGCGGGTGCATTACACAATCCGAACGGCATCCTAGAGAATGCAAAGGTCCCGTACGGGCAGTGAAGGTAGTTTTCTCTTGATCTTCTGGGGCTATAAGGATCTGATTGTAACTGAGTACCCATCCAAGGAACAATAGAAGGCCCGCCCAGCAAGTTTGTCTAACATCTGGTCTACAAATGGCAATGGAAAGTGATCCTTTCGAGTCACGTTGTTCAACTTCCTGTAGTCCATACATACCCTCCAACCAGTCATAGTCCAAGTAGGGATCAAATCATTCTTTTCATTTTTCACCACGGTCATACTCTTTTTTTTCGGCACACACTGCACCAGTAAAGTCCATGCACTGTCTGAGACTGGATAGATAACCCATGCATCAATCCATTTGATGATCTCCTTTTTGACCACCTCTTGCATTGCCTCGTTCAACCTTTATTGATGTTCCACGAATGGTTTTGCATCATCTTCAAGAATAATTTTATGCATGCAAAAGGCGGGGCTTATGCCCCGAATATCAGCTAGGTCCTTCCAATTGCTTTCTTTCTTCTTTGGAGCACTTCAAGAGTTGAGTTTACCTGTAGTTTGGTTAAGCAAGCGGAAAGAATAACTGGTAATGTAGAAGAAGGGCTCAAGAATTCATACCTGAGGTGTGATAGGAGAGGCTTCAACTCCAAAGTTGGTGGCTACTCGATCGAGGGCTTTGTCGGTGGAGTCTTCCGATTTTCCAAGTCCAAAGATACCTTACGGGGACCATAAGAATAGGAGCCCATTCCGTGCAATTCATTAGTACATTCGACCAAGCCATCCCTTACATCATCCTTATGGTTCAACAAGACAGCTTCCATGGGATCTTCCATATTGATCATTGAGCTTGTATAATCAATTATCACTTCCGTCACTAAATCCACGAAAGAGCAAACCTCGGTACTATTTGGTTGCCTCATTGACTTGCAATTGTGGAAGACAACCTTTTCATAGTCCACACGGAAGGTGAGCTCACCGGCTTCAACATCCACCAAGGCCTTCCCTGTTTCTAGAAACGGCCTTCCCAAGATTATAGGCACCTCGTAGTCCACCTCGCAATCGAGGACCACAAAATAAGCAGGCAAGATAAACTTG
This sequence comes from Nicotiana knightiana, assembly GCA_005239525.1. Taxonomy (NCBI): domain Eukaryota; kingdom Viridiplantae; phylum Streptophyta; class Magnoliopsida; order Solanales; family Solanaceae; genus Nicotiana; species Nicotiana knightiana. Next base: position 70,525 of record ML423282.1, on the reverse strand, counting down.
TCGACCCTTACAAGAACATTATCAATAATACCAAAGAGCCACTTCATAGTTCATATACGCCATTTGTAGTCCCATTGAAGTTCCTCGTGGTTGACCAATACTCAAAGTTTTGAATACGGAGTAAGGCATCAAATCGATACTAGCACCCAAATCACATAATGCCTTTGCAAAATCTGCACTTCCAATGGTATAAGGGATAGTAAATGCGTCGGGATCTTCTAGTTTGGGAGCCATCGAGTGAACAATGGCACTAACTTGGTGGATCAATTTGTTGGTTTCACATTCCATGGATCTCTTTTTAGTCACCAAGTCTTTCATAAATTTGGCGTATCCCGTCATTTTCTCAAGAGATTCCACTAATGGCACGTTGATAGACAAGCTCTTAATCATCTATTTGAACTTCTTAAATTGATTTCCACTTTTCCTCTTTTCAAGTCTTTGAGGATAAGGAGGAGGAGGCCTAGCCAAAGGTGCCTTGGCTTTTGGCACCACCGGCTCTGGAATGTCTATCACGTGTTTCCTAGACGGTTTCACGTCATTTTGTGATTCCTCGTTATTTTCATTGATATCAATCCTCACTTCACCATTCACTTGCTCTTCACTCACTTGCTCAACCACTATAGGAACATCATCATTTTGCATTTCATCATCATCACACACAACTCTCTTTTGCTTGGAGGTACTTGCTTCACCACTTCGACCACTCCTTGTGGTCACCGCCATTGCATGTCTAGTTTTGTTATTGTTCCCTCCCTTCGGGTTTACTATCGTGTCACTAGGTAGTGCGCCCTTAGGTCAAGTGTTCAATGCTTGTGATATTTTCCCCATTTGAGCATCAAAATTCGCATTCCTCTCCATCATCTGTTTGAACATATTCTCGATTCGGCCCATATCATTGCTTGACGAGCTTTGGCCTTGAGATTGATACGGAGGAGGATTGTTGGGTTGTTGATACATTGGGGGCCTTTGAAATCCTGGCCCCCGATTGCCATTTCCACCCCAATTCTGATTATTATTCCCCGAATTGCTTGAGTTGTTGTTGTTCTAGTTTCCACCCTTGGTTGTTCCAATTCTGACTATTCCCTTGAGATCTCCACTGTTGGTTTGGCGCATTGCTCCACTGCCCTTGGTAGTTTTTTGCATACATCACATCCTCACTCTGGTCATCATATGAATCATCATTGTTGTATCCACTCACGCCTTGCTCACTTTGATCATTGTTGCCTTGCATTTGTTGGCCACATTGTCTTCGCATGTTGACCATTAGATTGACCCCTTCCATTGCATGTACTTGCTTTGGTCCTTGGATTTGCTGAAGCTGTGCTTTGGAAAGTTGGTTCATAGTTGTTGTTAACTCAACAATGGCTTGTCCATGGTCATGGAGTTCCTTATGAAGATCGATCTCATTCGGGTCACCTTGAGGAATGTTTGCCCGACTTTTCCACGCTGAAGAAGTGTCAGCCATTTCATCAAGAATATCACAGGCTTCATCATAAGACAACTTCATGAAATTTCCCCCAGCCAATTGGTTCACCACAAATTGATTGGTCGTGTTTATACCCCGGTAAAATGTTTGTTGGATCATAGCTTATGTCATGTCATTATTGGGGAATTCCTTGACCATTGTACTGTATCTCTCCCAAATCTCATGGAGGGGTTCATTTGGTTCCTGCTTGAATGCTAAGATTTCATCCCTTAAAGCTTCCATATGTCCAGGTGAGAAAAACTTGGCAATAAACTTGTCCGCCAACTCATCCCACATAGAGATGGAATGGTTGGAGAGTCTTTCGAGCCAATCCAATGATTTCCCTCTAAGAGAAAAAGAGAACAGTCTAATCCTCAAAGAATCCTCTGACACATTTGTCTATTTGCTTCCCCAACAGGTATCCACAAATACCTTTAGATGTTTATAAGCATTTTGATGGGGAGCACCTGTGAAATATCCTCGCTACTCCAATAATGTCAACATCACTTGTAATTTTTTCCTGCCCGAATTTGGGGTGGGACAATCGCACTAGCATATCTTTCATTTGGGAGCCCTCGAGGAGCTGCTCTTGGAGGAGGTGGGGGAGGGTCTGGAATATTTTCATTGGCCTGGCGGCCTCTTATTTGAGCTTGAGGTACTAGATGCACCTCATCATCCTCTTTATCATCTACCTCCTCCCCATGTATAATTTTACCGAGAGGATCAACCATTTGTACCTAAAGCGATTAAACACACAAGTTAGTAAAATAGAAGGAAAGAAAAACAATCTACACAACTAGTCAAATAGATAGCCAAAACCGTTTAACTCCCCCGAAACAGTGCCAAAAAGTGATCGGCTCCTACCTACACCACTATAGAATGGCAAGGAGAGGTCGATGTAGCTTTTACCCGAGAGATTAGAGATCGATAGCCACAGGGAGTTAGAAGATTGGAGTTGGGTTCCTATCCGACCTAGTTATGTATCTTGTCTTTAATTACTCTTCTAGTTATAAGTTGTTTTTGATTATATTCTAGTTTACATCTATTTCTTACTAAGAAGAAGCTAAGTATAATATTTTTTTAAGGGTTTTCTCAATTTATAAAAGGCACTAGGGAAGCGACTTACACCTAGGCGAATACCTAATGAGATCTAGAATTTAGGACAAACTTGTTGTACATGGGCTCGTGATAGAGCCTCACACTCAATTACTCACCCTATACATCTCGGTAGTTTGGGTGACTTTGCTCGAATTGGCTTTCTCAAGCCTAATTGGATGTTTCAACAGTGCAAGTGAAATTGGTTGAATTCGGGTATTACTATCTCTAGGTTTTACCCTTTAATTGGGTCTATCAATCTCTTGAATTCACCCCAATTCCTTGTTAGCCTATTTTACCTAGATTGTGGTCCTCTTTCTCAAGAACAACCCTAGTCAAAAAGACATGAATTAGTGTTTGCAACCACCAATTCAACAGATAAAGCATGAAACAAGCTAAATACCATCTAACCCACAAACAAATAAGCCCTAAAATTAAAGACCCATTAGATACCCACATCAGGGTTAGGTCACAACCCTAGATAATGTGTCTAGCTACTCATAATCAAGGTAGAAATCAAAAGAGTAGATGAAATAATAGCCATATATGTTAAATACAAAGATAACATCTAAGATTATAAGCTAAAGCTACTCTAAAATTACTCAAAAGGGAAAAAGGTTGTTGTTCACGAGCTCACTAAAACATAAGATAACCTAAAAATCTGAAAAAGAACTATTTATACGAAGCTGAAATTATTGGACAACAATGTCCTTACGGAGGTTCCGCTGTCAGCGAAAAAAAAGGCGCCTCAACGGATTGAATTTCGCGGCCGCACTAACAAGCGCGGACCGCGTTTCTTCAAGATTGGACCTCTCTGAACCATGATTCCGCTACCTGAGGAATTCTAATCGCCTCACGGTGGGATTTAGCGCGGCCACATAAAATAAACATTGATCGTGTTCTATGCTTTGCCCAAAATGGCTAACGCTCTAATCCTCCATTTCCGCCCTCAGTGGATTTATGATCGCGACCGCGCCAATGGTTCTGCGGTCGTGATTTTGCAACGCGGTCAGAGGTCCATAATGAGTTCAATTTCCAACTCTCTGAACCTACTTCTGCGGCCGCCTTCAGTATTCCGCCCCAGTGGAAGGGCTTACGCTACAGTGTAATATTCGCGTTGTCAGCGCTCCTGTTGAGTTCATGGCTTGTGCAATATTGGCTCCTTTTTAAGTTCGTTTTGACCTCTTTGCCTCATTTTGACCCAAAACTTGCAAGTAAGCACCTTGAGTTAGTTTTCGGGAATACCTTAACGCATTTTTTCCCCAAAACCTAAGCAAAAGAGAGTAAATAGTAGGTTAAAATCCCTAGTTATCAATACACTTTACTCTCAAGAACCCGTAGAGGAATAATATAGTAATTCCTTCTATCCTTCTAGCTCTGGGTCAACCTAGGATATGATTCAACTGTCAAATCCTAATAGGCGACCAACTATGTGTTCATGTCAAATATAATCGACCATTGAATGACCTAGGAAACTCTTTTCTTCTTTCATTAAATTTCTCTTGCCAATGTCTTCGCTTGGTCGTTTATAATTCATGACAACATGGAGCTTAAACTCATTACCAAGAGTTGACCGATTTCATCTTGATCAATCACTAATTCTACAAGTATTTTATCGTACCCAAGATCCTTTCAACTATATCCCTATGGACATTGGTGTCTAGTATCAAATTACAATAAATAACTTGTTACTTACTTTGATAATCTCATGTCAAAGGAAACTCTTACATCACATTCTTTAAGACAATATCCTATTGACAATTTATGGTAATTCTAACCATTAAAAATTATCCAATGAGTTGTTTCAATGATCATATCTCCATATGCATCATCTATCTATGTGATTTAGTTAATGAGATCAACTAATCTTTATCTCATAAAGACGATCACATAAATATTGATCTAGCTGGATTACTAATGTCCAAATTAATAATCCTACAATCAAGAACAAATTTAGATTAAATTATAAGAAACTTTACTCTCGTTATTATGAACTCCATCATGATGTCAAGTCCAGAAATTTAGGGCCTTTCCAGATGCCATGTTACGACCCCAAATACCCCGTCGTGATGACGCCTATCGTGAAATCAGGCAAGCCACACATTTCATTTGTTAACAGGTATTTTAAAAAAAAATCCATTATATTTGCAGCAAAAGTCTCATATTTATAAAGCATTTAAGAGTTTAATCATCATTGAAACATATAAGTAAGAGAAAACCCAAACCCAAATCTAGTTTCACCGAGTCATGAGCTATTACATCGAATATCAAAATACAATGCCAATATAAAGTTGTCTGAAATAAATAAATAAATAAATAAGGTAGGTAGATAGAGAAGGAGATAATCAAGGTTGCGATCGCCAACTGCTACCTCGATGCCTCCCAAGGAACTCTTACTGCAACTCAACAACCACTACCGGGTCCCACTGTACTTGAATCTGCACACAAAGTGCAGGGGCTAATGTGAGTACACCAACTCAGAAGTAACGAACCCAAACTACGGGCTAAGAGGTAGTGACGGACTAAACCTCAATAATTGTAATGAAAACAGTACACCGAATTTAGGCATGCTCACAGTTTCAACAGATAATGAAAAAAGAATTTCACTTATATGATAAGTAACCCAAGTATATCTCTGTACTCTACATACCAATGTATCAACAGTGTGGAAATGCACATAGTGCTCACAACTCTCACACATAAGTCCACTCAGTACTGTATATGGCTCTCAGGACCAGGGAAAATCCATCCCAAAATATGCATAAACACCGGTGACCGTAGCCACTCAGTACTGAGGAAAAGGCCAATCCAGCCCCCACGGAGAAGATTCATCTCCAGAATACAACACTCAGACAAGATCCATGTCCAGGGACGATCCATCCCTCACATATCATCAACTTCGGACAAGATCCCTATCCAGGGAAGATCCATCCCTCAATATCAATGCACTCACTGGGGGTTTAAAGACTCCGGAGGGGCTCCTATTGACCCAAGCGCTATATCAAGCCAACGAAGGCATTACCAGAGTATCGCTGCGTTGTGCCGTCTGATCTCATAACTGTCTCAATAACAGGCTCACAGATACATGAACTAGCCCGAAAAAATAATAAATATATAAAATCAACAATTATCGAGACTGAGGCATAAACTGATATGCTATGACAGGGCACATACGGAGACAACAATATACGACCACTCGGGTCTCAGCATTTTCGGCGTGAAGCTCTAGCATTTGACTTAGCATGATTTCTAGCATGTTCACATAATCACGTCAATAAAAGTACGGATATCAGTCCGACATAGCTACTAGACGGTGCCATGGGATGAACCAGGCCACAAATCACTCGGTGCACGCCTGCACGCCCATCACTTGGCATGTGCGTAACCTAAATTATAATCATATAGCATATAGTTCGGGGTTTCGAACCCTCGGAACCAAGTTTGGAAACGTTACTTACCTCAAAACTGGCTAAAATCCTAGCCCTCAGTGCCTTTGCCTCTAGACTCGGCCTCTGATTGCTCCAAATCTACCAAAAATCAGATTTACATCATTAATATATGCTAAGGAATGAAGACCACTCGAAAATTATCAAATTCAACCAAAAATCGTGAAATTGGCCAAACCCGACCCCCGAGCCCACATCTCGGAATTTGATAAATATTACAAAACTAGAATCCTTACACTCTCACGAGTCCATACATACCAAATACACCAAAATCCGAAAATAAATGGCCCATCAATCCCTCAAATAATGGTCTAGAATTTCAAGCCCTAATCCCCCAATTTCCACTCTAATTTCTCAATTTAAATGATGAAAATCAAGACTAAATCATGAAATTAACTCAAATGTGAGTGAAGAATAATTACCCCAATTCCTCCACTGAAAACCTCCACAAATTTCACCTTCTCCCGAGCTCTCTAATGGGTTTTTAAAAATGTGGACTAAATCCTCTGTTTAACCAAAGAATTGGATTCTTTGCCCAAAGCTATTTTAAGAAGAACACGGGTTTCTGATAACCAAAGAATAAGATTATAATTGTAGGCAAACTTGTAAATGAAAAGCAGTAAGATGCACAAAAAGTAAGTACATTGCAATAGTAGTTCGAATATTTTCTTTCTCCCCTTACAGATTATATTTTTCTCCTTTATATAGGGAATTTCCTAACATAACGTATACCTTTTTTGGTGATTGAGCATTAATGACTAATAATGACTCTAATGTAACGTTACAATGAATCAACCGTAACTATTGAGTGAATGTTGTGTAACGGATCTCTAATTTGAAGATCTCTGAATCTGCCCTTTATTCTGTCCAAATACACTTTTGACCGTGTCTCTTCATCTTCTCAATCAGGTTGAGACCTCCGTAGCTAATTAACCCATGGATGTGATTTTCCGTACCTCTTTGCCTCGTACCTCTTCTTAGAGTCTCGTCCAGCTATCGTGTCTTCATTTCTCCACGTAGACTACTGAGTCATCAAGATTTATTACATGTGTGAAGCTCTTTTTTTACTAACACAGATAGTCCCCCCACTTATCATATATTTATCAATTAATATTTGGTAATTGGATACTCATTTATGGCGGGAATATTTTGCCGCCGCTTTACTCGAATCATTGTATCTTTTCCTGTACGTAAGTGTCGCTTGTCACTTCTATTTAATGCTTACGCCATGTGGCATTATTGGGTTGGTTCTGTAATTATTCAGCACCTTTTAGGGCTTTCTTGCGGCTGCATCAGTCACGAAGTGACATCTTCAATTATGGTTTTCACATCATTGCTTCTTTGTTTTCATTTTTTTATGATTGTCTTCGAGTATAAATACCCCATTTTCCTTTTCTTTCACGAAAAGCTTCTAACTTTCCAACTTTATTTGTAAAGAACTTTTTTATTTGCCTCTGTAGATATATCTTCTTCAAACCAATCTAAGGGAGTCATAAACGTTGATGAGTTGACACCCTCTTCCGCTCCGACTCGGAGTCGGAGTGGTGGTAGACTGAGGAGTTTAGGCTCTACTCCTTTGAGAGACTCTTCTTCTTCTCAGATTGTTTCTCCTCCTTATGCTAGGTCTTTAGTCTCCCCAAGAGCTAGGGTTTCCAGATCTCTGTCAAGGGGTAGAGAACATCACGAACCCCTACGCGAACCACGAGTTGATGAAATCATTCCTGCTGAGTTTACCTTCACTAGGGATAGTCAGGTTCTTGTAGACACACTCGTTATCCCTTGATAGTGTTGATAGGTATCCCACTCTTATTACCGAAGGTTTGATTCCCGTTGTTCGCAGGAAATGTTCTTGGGAGTCTGATTTTCCCATTGTTATTCCGAATAGTAATCAAAGAATAACGTCTTACAATATGTCTTTTGTTTACACTTACCCTTTTACTCTAGGGTTTAGACCTCCTATTGATCCAGTCATCATCGAATTTTGTCGTTTCTTCAACATTTGCTTAGGACAAGTTGGTCCTCTTGTGTGGCAGGTTGTCGCGTGTCTTAGATGTTTATCTTCTTTAGCCTCGGTTCCTTTTTCTTTCAATCACCTCATTCATCTTTATTATCCTACCTTATTTCGTAAAGGGGTTTTTACTCTGGCTTCTAGGAGCAAAAGAGTGTTGGCAACCCCTGATGACGATAAGGATAGAGGTTGGTACCTTCGGTACGTTGTTGTGCCCACTGCTGGTTTAGTGGGCGAGGAAAATCTTCCCTTCCCTAAGAAGTGGAATCGCGCACGTGAGTACATTTTAGCTCACATCTGTTATTTTTCTTCTCTTTGCTTTAAGTGTTTTATTAACACCGTAGCTATTTTCTTCCTTTTTCAGCAATCATGGGTACTGTTGAGAATGTATCCGGTATCCGTGATTGGGTAGAAAAGCTGTTTTCGGTTGCTCCATTGGAGGAAATATCTTGGAAGTACTTCTCCGTGAAGTACGGTTGGAAAGTGAAGACTCATGGTAAGTGAAACTTTTGTTTTCGCTTCTTTTCCTTACTCGAGCTTCTTTTTCTTCATTTGTTTAACCTTTTCCTTTTGATAGGTTTTTCTGCTCGGGGGATGTCTGCTGCATCCATTCTGAAGATGTCTTTGCCTCAGACCCAGGAGATTATTATTGGTTCCTCTTCTTGCAAGAGCAAAGCTAGTGGGTCTAAGACCTCAGAAGAAGAAGAGGAGGAGGAGGGCATTCTGGTGCACAGGTCACGTAGAAGAAGAGTAATCTCAGAGGATGAGTCTACAACCGTGGAAGTGTCTTCCGTACCTGATGTCAGACCTTCTACCCCTGGGGATTCTTATTCTTCTCTTGCTCATGATTCTGTGGATCATCTATTCCACGAAGGTTTTGGCTCTGCTATTAATGAGGCACCTTTGGCTATTTTTTCTCCCTCCTTTAGAGAAATCTCTTCATCCATTTCGGCTATTTCTACTGCTCCTTTGGCCGTTTATGCTCTCGTTGCTGCCTTGCCCGTGGCTTTCTCAGCTCCTTAAGTTTCCATGCCTGAGACTTCTTCAGCTCCACAAATTTCATTGTCCGTGGCTCCTTCATCTCAGCCTGTTTTTCGCGCCTCCTGTTAGAGAAGTAGGGTCTTCCAGCAGGGAGATGAGGCAAGTGATAATTGAGGTTCCGGCTGATGGGAGCCTTTTTAAAAAATCCGGCCAACCCGAAGTGTGGCTGAAGCCTTTGATTGGCCCAACAAAGAGGACCAAGCTAGATAGTAACAGTTCTCTTACCTGGGCTAATCAGGTTGTGCATTCCTCCTTGAAGGTAACGTTCATTCTTTTGTATCTCATTCTTATGCATGTAATTACCATATCTAATTTATTTTGTTTTTGTATCAATCTCATAGGCACAAAACTCATGAAGAGGATTTCTAACATGGAGCAAGAGCTAAAGGAGTGGCATGCTAAAGTAGGGAATTGGAAGGGGAAATATGAAAGCCTGAGGCTCGACATGGAAGCCTTAGAAGAAGAAAAGAATACCTTGGAGTGGCAGATGAGAGTTGTGGCTGCGGAGTTGGTAGTAGATAAGGCTTCTTCTAACCAAGCAGACAAAGACAAGAGCATTCTTGAGTCTTCGTTTGTTGAGCAATTATCTCGTGCCTCGGAAGAAGTTATGAGCTTTAAAGCCTTACTAGAGCATAAGGAGGAATACTCAGGCGAGCTTGTGCAGTCACTTACCCGGACTCAGGAGGATTGTCGCATTGCTTTAAACAAAACCCAATCTTTGGAGGAGTCAATTGTTCCTTTGAGGGCTGCCCATGAAGTTGCTGAAGTTGAGAAGGATGGGTTAAGAGCTGAGCTTCAGATATGGGAGAGAGATTATGAAAGTCTCGAAGAGGCGGCAGCTGTCGATGTTAGTTGGGCGTACATGAATTCTCGCCTCGATACATTGACGGACATGAGTCGGGGAGATTTCGACCTTAATGCTGAAATTGTTAAGATCAAAGAAGCCATGGAAAAGGCTCAAAAAGGTTTGGATTTTTCCCCACCTGAAGGTGAGACTCCTGGTGTCCAAGCCTCTTCGTCCAAGCTGCTCTTACTCTTTCTGCTGATGAAGAAGTCAATCCCCCTCCTCAAGAAGATTAAGATGTTGATGGTGGTTACCCCAGTCTCATTGGGGTAAATTTGGATCTCTCTAAAGTCCCCAAATGACAACTTAGGGGCACCTCAATGTATATAAAAAATCTATACGGCTAAGTATAAGTTAATATTTAGTTTTTACTTAGCCGTTTTAATATATTAATGCAAGTATGACATTTGTTTTTCGTTGAGTTTATGTTCTACTCTTTAAGTCTTTTGCATGCTTTATTTTTCGAGATTTTAGTTTTACCTATGAGTTTTGCATATAGAATGCTTTAGATTACTCGCACCTTTTTGTAATAGGCACGGTGTCATATAAAATGTGTGCCTTTTTGTAGTAGGAATAATTTGTGAAAGAGGGACCTTTCTGATCGACACTTAATGAAGAAGACGTCTCAACTTCATAAAGATGTAATAATGAAATAGAATGATAGGAATTTTTCACGTGTTTAAGAATGTTTCTGAGGAAAGTTTTGTGTTTGATTATCGTCTAAAACTCATGTTGCAACTATTTTCTTTTAACAGATTTGATAAACACTTGTATTTTGTAACTGTTTTCTGTATGTAACAGTTTTTTCGAGTTAATACTAGAGGGAAACTATTTTTCATTCGTAACAGTTTTTATTAAAATTAGGGTTTTCACCCGTAACTGTTTTTGTTGACAACAGTTTTCAATAAGCACGAGGGAAATGCTCTTACATTCGTAACCGTTTTACAGTTTTTTTAACAAGTACAAGGATTTTGATCATTCATCTGTAACTGTTTTATTTGATAACAGTTTTCTATATGAGTATAAAGATTCCGTAACTGTTTTTAGTTACAACAGTTTTGGGTGAGTATAATGATGATGATCTTTTATCCATAACTGTTTTGAATAAGTACAAAGATGTGCATTTCTTCCTTGTAGCTAACATTTTTCCTTTTAACCTGAACATGTTCGAAGGTTTTTTGGATTAGGCTTTGTGTTCGAGTCTTTGGCTCTTTCGATTTTGCTTGTATCACTTGGCTTGCTGGATAGATGGATCTTCAGGCTCGAGCTTTGACTTTTTGATAGTCTTTTTTGCTTCGTTTTTGCCTTCCATACTATATAGTCCCCCAAGTGTTTGAGCTTTGAAGAATAAAATCTCGAGCACTTGATTATTCCTTCCTTGTGGTCCTTTTCCTGAAAAGGAAAAACATACGGGGCTCGAAGGTATATAATTTTTAGATGATGACTGCTTAACCCTTTAAAACGTCCATCAGAAAGTGTAACCCTAGACCGGGAATTTAGTTATTTCCTCGCGTCTTTGCAGGTCTAATATCAACATCTGGTGATGGGTTAGCATTATGACTATCATCTAAAAAGGTTAGTAAAATTTCAAATGTTCAAAATAATCGTGTGATACCTGAGTGGGGATACTTCTTTTCCTTAAAAGTAGTACTTCTTCAAGTGAATGGCATTCCAACTTGTTGGTAGGATTCTGTCGTCCATAGCTTCCAACTCGTAGGCGCCCTTCCCAGCTATGCCTCGGATTTTGTAGGTTCCTTCCCAGTTTGGGTTTAGCTTTCCTACACCTGCTTCTTTCGTTGATTGAAAGACTTTTTTGAGGACGAAGTCCCCAATCTTGAAGTACCTGAGATGAGCTTTACGATTGTAATAACGCTCTATGATTTGTTTTTGAGCTGTCATCCGTATCAGTGCTTCTTCTCTCTGTGGTTCGAGCAGGTCCATATTGGTCCTCAATTCTTCGTCGTTTGCTTCCTCCGCGGCTGTTGTAAGCCTTAAACTTGGTTCGCCAATCTCTACAGGTATTAAGGATCTGATCCATAGACAAGCGCGAACGGAGTTTCTCCGGTGGCTATTTTTTATGTTGACCTGTATGCCCATAGTACCGTTGGTAACTCATCAGGAAAGTTTCCTTTGGCTCTATCTAGCCGCTTCTTCAGATTGTTGATGATGACTTTATTCGTTGACTCAGCCTGACTGTTAGCCACGAGTAGGTATGGCGTTGAAGTGATCCATTTAATTTGCCAGCTTTCGAAGAATTCTGTGATTTGGGAGCCTATGAATTGTGGGCCATTATCACACACGAGCTCCTTCGGTATCCCAAAGCGGCATATTATGTTTCGCCATAAGAAACTTTTACTTCCTTTTCTCGCACATGTTTGAACGCTTCTGCCTCTACCCATTCTGTAAAATAGTCGGTTAGCACGAGCAAAAACCGTACCTGTCCTTTAGCTGTGGGAAGAGGTCCCACTATGTCCATCCCCCATTTCATGAAGGGCCATAAGGATATTATGGGATGTAATAATTCCGTTGGTCGATGCATGTTATTGGAAAACCTTTGGCACCTGTCACATTTGGATACGAAGTCCTCGGCCTTTTCTTCCATCTTAGGCCAATAATATCCAGCTTTGATTAAGGTTTTCACAAAGGATGTCTCCCCTGAGATCCACAGTGTCCTTCGTGGACTTCTTTAATCACAAACTCCGTTTGATTAGGTCCGAGGCATTTTTCTAGGGGCCCTCCAAACATTTGGCAATATAACGAGTTGCGAATGAGGCAGTACCGTGCAGCTTTGTGGCGAAGTGCTTGAGCTATTTTCTTGTCTTCAGGTATGGTGCCATTCTATAAAAAAAATTAGGATTTAGTTTCTCCAATCCCAGGTTAAATTGTTGAAAGTTACCTCATTTATGTCCTGGTCGATCGTTGAATGGAATAGATGAAAGACAATTGCATTGTCCTTGTTTGTTACTTTCGTGACTCCTACGAGGTTAGCTAATGCATCTGCTTTAGCATTTTCCTCTCTAGGTATTTGTACTACCTTCCATGTTTTGAATTGTCCCACGAGATCTAATGCCTTTTCCAAATATTGTAGCATCTGAGTCTCTCGAGCGATGTAAGTCCCCTGCATCTGATTTACTACCAGTTGGGAATCGCTTTTGATCACGATTTGCTCGATTGAAAGCTCCCGTGCAAGTTCTAATCCTGCAGTAACAACTTCGTAATCTGCCTCATTGTTAGTTATAGGATAACATTTGATAGTCTGCCGTGTCTTTTCACCCGTGGGTGATATTAAGACTATGCCTAAGCTGGCATATTTTATATTAGAAGAACCATCGGTAAATAGGGTCCATAGACCCGGATTAACACTATTGAAGAGTTGTAACTCTTTCCCCACTTCAGGGACAATGCTATTACTAAAATCAGCGACAAAACCAGCTAAGATTTGAGACTTGATTGCAGTCCTAGGCTGATATATTATTTCATGCTCACTTAATTCTATGGTCCACTTGGCTAATCTTCCTGATAGTTCTTGTTTATGCAGTATGTTTCTTAATGGATACGAGGTCACAACTGTGATTGGATGACATTGAAAGTATGGCCTTAATTTTCTAGATGCCATGATTAGAGCTAAGGCTAACTTTTCTAGATGTGGATATCTAGTTTCAGCATCCAGTAATGTCTTGCTTACATAATAAATAGGAGATTGTTTACCTTTACTCTCCCTTACCAATACTGCACTTACAGCAATTTCTGAGACAGCAAGGTAGACGTATAGCCGCTCCCTCTCCTTCAACTTTGACAGCAACGGAGGTTTTGAAAGGTAAGCCTTTAGGTCTTTGAGAGCTTGTTGACATTCTTCAGTCCATTCAAACCGGCTTTGCTATTTGAGAACTGCAAAGAATTGAAACTTTTCTCGGAAGATTTGGAAATAAATCTTCCTAAGGCTGCAATTCTTCTCGTTAGTCTTTGAACTTCTTTTTTATTTATAAGTACATCAGGTATTTCTTCAGCCTTAATTTGATCAGGATTTACCTCTATTCCCCTGTTTGATACAAGGAAACCCAAGAATTTACCTGATTCCACACCAAAAGCGCATTTTTCTGGATTAAGCTTCATATTATACCTGCGTAAAACGTCAAAGGTAATAGAGAGGTGCTGGAAATGGTTTTCCGCCCGTGTTGATTTTACCAGCATGTCATCAATATAAACTTCCATTATTTTTCCTAGATGTTCCTGGAACATCTTGGTCACTAGCCTTTGATATGTGGCTCCAGCATTTTTTAAGCCAAAAGGCATGACTTTATAACAATAAGTCCCCCTGCTTGTGATAAGGGAGGTTTTTTCCTCGCCTGAGGGATCCATTTTAATCTGGTTATAACCAGAATATGCATCTAGAAAGCTTAACAATGCATGACATGCAGTGGCATCAACCATTTTATCTATATGTGGTGGGAATGAATCTTTGGGGCATGCTTTATTTAAGTCAGTATAATCTACGCATACTCTCCATTTTCCATTCTTTTTAGGTGCTACCACAGTGTTAGCTAGCTAGTTAGGGTACGTTACCTCTCGTATTGAACCAATCTTTAAGAGTTTCTGTACCTTTTCGTCAATCACTTGGTTCTTGAATAGTCCTTGCTTTCTTTTCTAATGTTTAACAGGTACGAAGGATGGATCTTCATTTAGTTTATGAGTCATTACCTCTATTGGGATACCTGTCATATCTGAATAGGACCACGCAAAGCAATCTGCATTAGCCTTTAAATAATCAATAACTTACCTCTTCGATCGGAACTCAGCCTCGTGCCTATGTACGCTTTCTGTCAGGATTTCGTTTAGACAATGAAACAGCTTCGAGCTCTTCCGTAGTTGTTTTGATGTGCTCGTTTTCCTCCGGTTCATGAATGACGTCCGGTCTGGAATCTACATCTGTGTGGTCCAAAGCCTCTTCCGTGGTGACTTGATTCACTTTCTCGTAAGTATTTTCTTTCATACCTGTTTCAACAGTAATACCTTCCGTCCCTATTTGGGTAGTAATTTTCTCCAAGCCTGTTTGGGCGGTGTCACCTCCTTGGGAGACTTCCTTATCCCTTAATTCTTTCACCTCTACTTTTTTGTTGTAGTGTACCACGGAATTTATATTTCTCGCGGCTTGTTGATCGCCTCTAATTTGTTGAATCCCCCATTCAGAGGGGAATTTAATTACCTGATGCAAGGTGGAGGGTATTGCTTTCATGTCGTGGATCCATGGCCTTCCCACGATTATACTATAAGCCATGTCAGTATCGATGACTTGGAACCTGGTACTTTTGATCACTCCCTCAGCATAAGTGCCAAGTTCAATTTCTCCTTTTGTTATAACCGCNATCGTTGTGAGGAAGAATTAATTCGCCGATATCTGCATCATCGAAGGTTATATCGTCTGCTTCCAGATTTTCACGAACCCGTTTTTTGTGTGTAATTGTGAACTTCATGGTCATTTTGCAGACCACTCTATTTACTTCTTCACCTCCGTGTATCATGTTGATGGTTCATTTTGGAGATGGAGGTTTTTGGGGCTCCTGCCTGTTCTTCATGTATGCCTGTTTACCTTTTTGACTGAACAATTCTGTCAAATAGCCCTGTTTCAATAATTGTTCTACCTCACCTTGCAAAAATCTGCAATTGGCAGTTCTGTGTCCATGATCATTATGGAATTCACACTAGAGATATGGGTTCCTCTTATTCGGATTCGACCTCATCTCTTTGGGCTATCGAACCTTATCACCCAAATTTCTTAACACTGAAATTAGTTCGGAGGTACTTACATTAAAGGTATGATCCTAATTCGTGCATTACCTCTAAGTCGTTGATCTTGATCCCTTCTGTATCTAGATGAGGACGAGCCCGCATCTCTGCTTGGTAATCCATAATCTGACCTGGTGTTTTCGAGCCTGGCACGAGTTTCACATCCAGATGGTCCCAAGTAAGGATCATACCTGTTTTTACCTGATCTCCTGTCTGATTCTGAACGTCTGGATCTGGTATAATCTTCCTCTTGCGGACGAGCAATGGTATCTTCTTCTATTCGAAGTTTAGTACTATACCTGTTATAAACATCGTTCTACGTTGTAGCTGGGAATTCTCTCAAGCTTCCCTTGAGTCTTATCGTGGCTTCCGAGCTTTTATCATTTAGATTACTTGTGAATGCCATGGCTGCCCAATTATCAGGCACCCTTGGTAGTTGCATTCTTTCTCGTTGAAAACCTGTCTACAAATCCACGAAGTAGTTCTGTGTCTCCTTGTTTTATTTTAAAGATGTTCTCCATCCTTTTCTCGACTTTTTGCACGCCCAAGTGTGCCTTTATTAGAGAATCTACAAGCTCAATAAAGAATCAATAGATTTTTTAGGGAGAAGAGAATACCAGGTTAGCGCCCCTTTGGTAAGTGTTTCTCCAACTCTTCTAACTAGGACCGATTCAATTTCTTGTTTTTAAGTCGTTGCCCTTCATTCCGGTGGTAAAAGCAGTTACATGGTCGCGTGGGTCGGTTGTCCCGTCATATTTAGGTGCTTATTTTAAACTTCTTTGGAATGGGTACGGGTGCTGCGCTTGGTTTCCAAGGTTGTTGAGAATATCTATCAATGTCAATGCCTTTGATAATAGGTGGTACTCCAAGAATTTGTTCGATTCGATCATTTTGTTCCTTCACCTGTTTATGCAAAGTTAGAAATAAAGTCTGTAATTCAGAGCTATTAGACATACATGTTCTCGCTTTGAGAGATTCATTAGGAGTATCTCCCCTTCCTGAGTTTGCCAACCCAGATTGAGGATTTTCCATGGTGATGGTATTATTGGGGGGTGGTGTCGGTGGTGCAGGTAA
>ML423282.1:0-52761 GCA_005239525.1 Nicotiana knightiana | reverse complement strand
TTATTGGATCTTTCTGGGGATTGTTCCCTTGAACCACGTGGGGTTCCTGAAGGCGCTGGAACTGGGGTTCCATTCCTTTGCTGGTTGTTGTCGTTGGAGTTCGACATAGTTCAGAGGATATCACTTGAAAAGCAAACAAAGATTATCAGATTCCCGGTAACGGAACCAATTTATTTAACCAAAGAATTGGATTCTTTGCCCAAAGCTATTTTAAGAAGAACACGGGTTTCTGATAACCAAAGAATAAGATTATAATTGTAGGCAAACTTATAAATGGAAAGCAGTAATATGCACAAAAAGTAAGTATATTGCAATAGTAGTTTGAATGTTTTATTTCTCCCCTTAAAGGTTATATTTTTCTCCTTTATATAGGGAATTTCCTAACATAACGTCTCCCTTTTTTGGTGATTGAGCATTAATGACTAATAATGACTCTAATGTAACGTTACAATGAATCAATCGTAATCGTTGAGTGAATGTTGTGTAACGTATCGATCTCTAATTTGAAGATCTCTGAATCTTCCCGTTATTCTGTCCAAATACACTTTTGACCGTGTCTCTTCATCTTCTCAATCAGGTTGAGACTTCCGTAGCTAATTAACCCATGGATGTGATTTGTCGTGCCTCTTTGCCTCGTACCTCTTCTTAGAGTCCCGTCCAGCTGTCGTGTCTTCATTGCTCCACGTAGACTACTGAGTCATCAAGATTTATTACACGTGTGAAGCTCTTTTTTTACCAATACACCCTCGTTTTGAACTTAAACATTCTGCCCAGATAAGTCTCCACTGCGATCATGAATATACCCTCGCGATCGCGAAACACAAACCAGCCTCCCCGTATTTGAACCTTACGCGATCGCAGAAACATACACGCGATCGCGGATAGAACCCTCTCACAACAACGCAAACGCGCCCAAATCTACGCGATTGCATACAGTAATTCCTTCATCACACCACCGCTCCAAACCCTCCTATGCGAACGCGACCTCAGCCACGCATTCGCGATGCACAACTTTGCAAAACTACGCAATCGCGATCCTAACACTGCGACTGCGTAGAACAAACTTACCTCTTCCCCAAAATAAGCCTAGGAGATCGTGAATGGACTCGTGTGATCGCGTACAAGGAAACCAAAAACAGTTGATACCAGATTTCAGCAGTTGACAACCAAATACTAAGTCCAATAACCACCCCAAACGTATCTGAGGCCCTCGGGACCTCATCCAAACATACCATCACATACCATAACATCATTCAAACTTAATTGATCCTTCGAATCACTCAAAGCAACATCTGAATACTGAATTAACCCCGAATTCAAGCCTAAGGATTTCTAAACTTCTGAAATTCGCCAAAGATGTCGAAACCACCCAAAACACGTTTGATTGACCTGATAATTTGCACACACGTCCAAAATGATACCACAACCTTGTTCTAACTTCCGGAATTCATTCCGACCCCGATAGTCTATTTTCCACTGTTGATCGAAAATCGCCAAAGTCAATTTCGCCATTTCAAGCCTAATTCTACTTCGGACATCAAAACCACATTCTGAACACACTCCTAAGTCCCAAATCACCTAAGGAAGCTATCCGGGCTATGAAATCCACATTCCGCGATCGTTTACTTAATAGTCAACTTCTGGTTGACTTTTCTAACCATAAGGCCAACTTAAGAGACTAAGCATCTCTTTTCTCACCACGACCACTCCGAACCCGAACAGACCGACCCAACACAATATAATTAGGTTAAATAACACATGACAAAGTTGAAACAGGGGAAACATGGCTAATCTCACGGAACAACCGGCCGGGTCGTTATACGCCCTATATATATATATATATATATATATATATATATTTATTTTATATCAAATAACATACATGAAAAGATGTCCAAATCATCATATATGATATTGGATCCGTGGTATATATACTATATCCCTAACAACCATTCCATAGGGATAAAATAATACTACAATCTGGGGATAACTAGTCCTCGAATTAGTTATATCGCGATTTTGCCCTAACCGAACATGGAATTAATAAACTCATCTCGATTTTAATCTGGGGATTAATGATCCGTTATCCCTCATTCCAAAGGAGCCCTAAAGTCTTAACTATATACTACTACTAATTTGTGTTTGGGAACATGATACAAGCAATGCCCATCTAAGACACACGATCATGGTCATCGTGCAGGCTATTAATTAGAACTGTCTGGAAAAAAAAAGAGTGTCATAGAGATCAATTAAAGGCTCCCCATTAGCACAACAAACATCAGTAAAACTCCATATGTTAAGTTCCATGTATTCTACCATTGTATGTATAAGTAGCAACAACAAATACACCACAAAGTTTCTATCAACATTAATCAGCTCATCAGTATCTCATCAACTAACTTCATTGTGATGTGTCAAAACCTCTCCCACATATTTATAGCCATGCATGTAAGTATCCACTTGTGGCCTTAAGGGTATTATTTAATGGAGTTGGTGCTTGACAGAAACTTAGGGTCCACCAAACTATATAGAGATCCTGGTTCTCTATCAGTTTCCATAGAATACACATAATCAGAGATAAGTAAGTGACACAATAGAGTTTTACGTGGAAAACTCCCAGCTTACAGGACTAAAAACTACGACCTAAACTTGTAGTATTTCAACTTGACTACCGAGCAAACTTCAGATTACAAGCTATTGTAACCTAGGAATTAGACTTTTAATCCCTCACTCACTTGTAATAACTCTATTACAAGCCTCTTTGTAATAACTCTATTACAAATCTCACAACTCGACTAACTCTAGCCAAGACACAAACACAAGGTTTAAGGTTTTACAAATGACTTCATACACAATGCTTCTAAATAAGCTAAGTACGAATTACAAGTAGATCACTCTAACAAATGTACAACACACCTAAGGACACATGGTAACACAGTGCTGCAAATGGTCCTTTGTTCTGTTGTTCTTTGTTCTTGAAGCCTTTGAAGTCAGTTGCAAGATGACAGCACACTTGAGAGAGAAACTTTTTGATTTTTGGATGCTCATGTGTGTGTTTTTCCCTTGATTAATATTGATAATATGAAAGTGATGTCACTTGGATGATGCAAGCAATTATCCAATACAAGGCATGCTCCTTAAAATGACTAATGCACTGTTTTCACTATTGCGTGTGTGTCGAGAGAACAGTGTAGTGACTTTACAGCTGTGAATAGTTGACTAGTATAGTCAGCAAGGGAACTGATGTCCATATGTTCCCTCTGTCATCTCTTTGACTCTAGTTGTTGTAACTTGTGCCGGACTTGAGATTTGTTGCTCTTGATCACTTTGAGGATGTGCAACAAGTTCTCGATCTGGTTCTTAACATAAAGATTGTTAGATCATCAAAATACAAAAAGGCACATAACCTATCAATTTTTCCCTTTTTGATGATGGCAAACTTATAATTAAAGTTCCCCCTGAGAACCAAATCTCCATACAATATTTCTTGTAATAAGACGTTTTTCCCCCTTTCAAATGTTCCCCCTTTCAAATGTTCCCCCTTTAAATTTTCTTCCACTTTTGGCATCATAAAAAGATTATACACAAGTAATAGGCAAAAAGAAGTCTAGCAAAGTTAACTCTTGTCACATGCCTGCGCACAACATGGCTAAAACCAGAGCGCAAGAGTATAACATGCTTGCAAAAGACGAGATGCTCATTAATTTTAAAGAGAAGAGAACAGAAATAGTAGTACCATTGTTACACAACCATTCACAAAAAAAAAACATAAAAGTACTAGTCATAGAAATAACAAAATAGAGACTAAGGTAGGACAGACATCATTCAACTGGACACTGGGAAGGAAACTGTTTTAAAGAGCACTAGAAGGGGGAGGCAGGGATGAGGAGGCAAGGTTTCGGAGGAGAATATCCATTCGAGAATTTGCATACACTTGTTCATTAATCATCCTCTCTTTCAGTTCCTCGACCTATTTCTTGATATCTACATTTTCTTTGGCCAGGCGAGTTATCTATGTGCCTTGCGCACTACTGAAACCAGGTGCCTCCTGGGCCTGACTAAGCTTCCCGTCAAGAATGACATTTTGTGCCTTAGTCCTCATTATCTCCTCATTTGTATCATTCTGAGCATCAATCAATTGAGAGATAGTGGAATTGCTGCCAACACCTACTTTCTTATCAATACACTTGCATTCCTCCAAGGTGGTCTTTGAGAAGGTCTTCTTGTGAATTCCTTTGTTGTTTTACCCAAAGGGACTTTGAATAAGTTAAACACTTTAGTGAGCAAGAATCCATAGGGAAAAGCATGATTACCATCCTTGAAATTGCCTTCTTCATATGCTCTATCATGAGACCAGACAGATTGTTAGTGGTGTAGGCATCCAGTGCTTTCATGAAGAATAGGTCTGCTTTTGAACTGATGGAACGCCTCGTGGAAGCAAGACATTATTCACCATTTCAAGCAAAAGTTGATACACTGGAAGGGGGGCCTTCTTTTGCACCCGTTACCCTTTGCTACACAACATCATCCTTCAGAATGTCACTTCTTAAATTTGGAGAACATGTCCCATCAAGGGATGAGATCCCTTCAGTTGGCACTCCCAAAATATTCCCTATCACAGCCTCGTCCATCACAAAATCTACTCCGTTGAACTTCAAGAAAATGTTATCATCTTCCACGGTAAACATATATGCATAGAAGCTACACAACTCTTCCTCATACACTTTGGGGCTCTCATTGGTGAAAAAGTGTGTCCACTTTTGAAACTCACAAATGTCAAACAGTTGTCGCATCACTGCCATGTCAAGAATGTCAGGTGCAAAGGTTCTGCCCTGTAGCACCCTCTGCTTCCTAAGGTTTTCTCTGCCTCAACCTTTTGACACGGTCGCTTTGTCCTTCTTGGAGGAACCAAGTTCCTCATTTTCACTAGCCTTCCTCTTCACAAACTTCCTCAAATTTCCTCCTTTGCAGACTTCTCAGAAGATTTTTCACTAGACGTCTCACCCTTAACACTTTTTTCCTCTACAGCTTTCACAGATGACTCTTTCCTGGGTTTTGGAGTCATAAGTTTCTTAGAGGATTTATGAATTAAGGAAGCAGGTTCCTCATTCACCTCTTCTTCGTCAACATCAACAACAAGGGTTGGGGGCACCTTATCCTCATTCACTAGCTTCACCCCTTTCACCAACCTCCTCATTTTCTTCTCTTCTTTGTTTTTCTTCAGAATAGTTTCAATGGCTTCTTTCTTTTGCAGTCTGGTAGTGGGTCATTTAAGACTGGGCCTTTTGCGAACTGCCCGCCCACTTCTAATAGCAATGAATCTTGCTACAGTCACATCATCATAGTTTTCCTTACTATTTTCATCATTTTCCTCTTCAGATAGAGATCTCATCTCAGAATGACAAAGTTCAAAGGCTCAGCATTGAAGTGAGGAGAAGGAGCAGGATCAACACTGACCTGAGGCTCTTTTGAGGAGAAAGGGTTTTCATCCCAAGTAGGAGCAGAGTGCTCTTCTTGGGCAAAGGGATCAGGTCCCTCTGTTGTTTCCCCAGTGGTACTGACAAGTGCCAAATTTTCAACGGGCACCAGTTCCTTACCCTCATCCTTGTGAATTTCACCTTCCTCCTGAGGCCCAATGGTCTCATTATCACCCTCATAACCACCAACCAAACCTCCTTCTGCAACAATTAGTAACATGTTTGCAATGGCCTCTTTCTCATTTACCCCCAAAATAGAATCAGAGGATACAGGAGGAACATTACCTGCAGGATTGGTAATATTTAGATCAAATCTTGGAATGGCCATTACTGAAACATCGCCACTATGAACCACATCGTGTTGGGTATCAAAACTCTCCCCAAATTTTTGACTAGAAACTTCTTGTCCTTCATCTTCGTCTTATACTATTTTCTCCAGCAAGGCAGAAGGAGAGGTCGCAGCAACGAACCTTTTGAGGTTCTGAGTCTTACAATTACGGTGAGAACCAGAATTTGATTGGGTTGGTGAGGAAGCAATAGGTGGTTGTTGGTCTTGTATGGGGTTTTGACTGGGTAACTGTTTGGACTCAGACTCTCGCTCTAGTGTTTGGAATTTTTAGATTCTGAAACATAGTGGAGATTGGAAGTAAAGACACGAGAAGAATAGAGTTTGCTTTGAGAGAGAAAAGAGAATTTTTGGCTTTGATGTGGATAGTGAGGAAAGAGACTTGGGTTTATATAGAGGAAGTGAGGGACCGGTTAAAAACCGGTATGAATTACTGGGTAGACGGATCGTTTAGTAACGGGTATGATGCTTGAGTTCTAAAGAGATGAGAGAGGGAGAGAGAAAGACAGAGCGAAAAACTGGAAATATTTAATGACGTAGCACTTCTATAACCGTTAAATATATGCATGAGAGTACAAAGGAACTACGAACTTGAGTCAAGGTAACTAGGTTCCCTGACTTAGTTTTTTAATGTGAGCCTCATCCTTTTACCGATATGCAACGTTATTAGTTGCTTGTTTGCTCTGTAGTTGTCATACGTCTTTACATGTTATGGTATAGAGATGAGTTAGAACTTGCCAAAAAAAAAACTTTTTTATTATTTTACCTGTTTCTCTTTTTCATAGCCAATCATTGAGGGACCTGGTGCTCAATTTGATTTTATCAACCCCAATGCCCATCGTTTTTTTTCAAAATGCTCTCTGCTCAGTGCTTTGGTGAAGATATATACTACTTGGTCTTCTGTTTTGCAGAACTTAATGCAGATAAGACCTTTTTCAACATTGTCTCTGAAAAAATGACGTCGCACATCAATGTGCTTTGTTCTCTTATGCTAATCGGGTTCTTTGCCATGTTTATAGAATAGGTGTTATCACACAGTAATGGCACACAATTAGAAAATACACCAAAGTCCTCCAGTTGCTGCTTGATCCATAACAGTTGAGCACAGCAAGAGGCAACAGCCACATACTCAGCTTCTGTAGTTGAAAGAGCCACAGAGTTTTGTTTCTTTGTACCCCCATGAAACCAAAGATGATCCCAAAAAATGTGCCATGCCAGATGTGCTCTTTCTATCCACCATATAATCAGCATAATCAGCATCAGCATACCAAATTAAGTCGAAATTGTCTCCTGAAGGATAGTAGAGAACCAGGTCATGCGTTCCTTTGAGATATCATAGAATCCTCTTGGCAGATTTCAGGTGAGATTCCTTTGGACTGGATTGAAATCTAGCACATAATCCCACACTGAATATGATATCTTGTCTACTAGCTGCGAAATACAAGAGTGAACCAATGACACCTTTGTACATGGTTTCGTTCATAAGAGAACCAGGTTCATCCCTGTCCAGACGAGTGGCAGTGGCAATAAGAGTATCGATGGTCTTTGAACTTTCAATCTCAAATCTCTTTAGGAGCTCTTTAATGTAATTTTTCTAACTTATCATCGTTCCCCTAGGGGTTTTCTTAACTTGCAACCCTAAGAGAAAATTCAATTCCCCCATCATGCTCATTTCAAACTTGCTTCACATAAGCTTTACAAACTCTTCACACAAGGAATCATTTGGTGCACCAAAGATGATGTCTTCAACATACACTTGCACAATGAGCAGGTTCCTCCCCCATTTCCTCAGAAATAAGGTGTTGTCGATTTTTCCTCTTGTAAAGCCATTTTCAAGAAGGAACTTGGACAACCTCTCATATCATGTACGAGGGGCCTGCTTCAGTCCATATAATGTCTTGTCAAGTTTGAATACATGTTCAGGATGCTCATGACACTCAAAACCAGGTGGTTGTTTGACGAAAACTTCTTCCTTTAGATATCCATTCAGAAACGCACTTTTGACATACATTTGGAACAATTTGAATTCCATATGAGATGTAAAGGTAATGAGGATTTTGATGGATTCCATTCGAGCAACGGGAGAAAAATTTTCATCATAGTCGATCCCTTTTTCTTGATTGTACCTTTGCACTACTAACCTGGCCTTGTTCCTTGTTGTATTCCCAAATTCATCAAGCTTGTTCCTGAACACCCACCTAGTTCCTATAACAGTTCTGTCCAAGGGTCGAGGAACCAAGTTCCTTACGTTGTTCCTCTCAAATTGATGGAGTTCATCTTGCATAGCAGTAATCCAGTCAGCATCTTTCAATGCTTCCTTGATATATTTGGGATCAATTTGAGAAAGGAAAGCTAATAAGGTAAGTGAACTTCTTGTCTTTGATCTGGTTTGAATCCCTGAGTCAAGAGGAGTGATCACATATTGGAGAGGATGTGAACTTTTGTGCTTCTAGTTAGACACCTAAATCTCATTGTGAGAAGACCTAGGTTCCTCTAAATGGGATCCATTGTTGGCATTAATGGAGGAGTGAGTGCCACTTCTCAGCTCAACATCAGAAGTTCCTTGCACGGCATCATCAACTGTGTTCTCTGCATCAATTGTTGTGATGGAGGAACCAGGTTCCTCTGTATCAACTGGAGATTCAGCTTCATCATCTTCATTGGATTCCCTGACGTGACTCATCATGTCAGTCTTTCCATTTGGGATATCAATTACTTCACCAAGAACCTTTGACTAATCTCTATCTTGATCAACCTTATCATGTGAACCTTTCCCACATAAGTGGTGTGATTCATCAGAGATCACATGTATTCTTTGTTCAACACATTGAGTTCTTTTATTGTAGACCTTGTATGCTTTGCTTTGTGAAGAATAGACAAGAAAGATTCCTTCATCACTCTTGGCATCAAATTTTTCCAGTGCTTCCTTACGATTGTTGATAATGAAACATTTGCAGCCAAATGTACTCAAGTGGGTTAGCTTGAGTTTCCTCCCGTTCAGCAGTCCATACGGGGTTTTGTTCAAGAGGGACCTAATCATGCACATGTTCACCAAGTAGCATGCAGTGTTGAATGCCTCTGCCCAAAAGCCTTTTGCTACGCCACTGTCAATTAGATAGTTCTTGCCATGTCTTCAAGAGTCCTATTTTCCTCTCCACAACACCATTTTGTTGGGTATTCTGGGAGCTGTAAAATTGTGACTTACACCATTTTCAACACAGAATTCATTGAATTTTGCATTGTCGAACTCTATGCCATGATCAGACCTTATACTTACAACATTGAGGCTCATCTTCATTTGAATCTGCTTTTCGAATGCAAAAAAAAACTGTAAATGTTTCATCCTCGGTTCTGAAAATCCAAGTCCATGTGAATCTGGAGTAGTCATCAACTATGACGAAAATGTACTTCCTTCCTCCTCTACATTGCACCCTTATAGGTCCACATAGATCCATATGAAGGAGATCAAGTGGCCTTGAGGTGCTTTATTCATTCTTGGGCTTGAAAGAGGATCTGACTTGCTCTCCTTTTACACATGCATCACACACCTTGTGATCTTTGAATCTTGACTTGGGAAGCCCATGGACCTTCTTGACCAACTTGTTCAGCAATGAAAAGCTTGCATGTCCCAATCTTCTATGCCACAGCTCAGCATAATATCAACAACACTCAGACATGTAAGATCCCTATTGTGAAAAGACTCAAAATTATCAACATAGATGTTTTTGAATCCTTTTGCCAACAGAACCACTTGTCCAGTCACAAATTTGTGATGTGGAAGTTTTTTATAGGAATTCCACTTTGTTTCCTTTGTCGCAGAATTGAGAGACACTCAGTAGTCTATATTTCAAGTCATTCACATAGTACACATTCTCAATTGAATGAGTGAGAAACTTCCCAACTCTTCCAACTCCACCATTTCCAAAGGACACACCCCCTCCATGCAGGGCTTTGGGTGAAAGGAAATCATCAATGATTCTGGTCATATGCTTAGAGCAGCCACTACCCATATACCATTTTTGGATGCTTCCTTTCACTGCTTTCTGCACAAGAAAATCAAGGATTAGACTTAGGAACCCAAACAAGTTTGGGTCTCTTGTAGTGAGGAAAAGGGCGAATTAAACTTCTTTTTATACAAGCAAGCATTATACGTTTTTAATGGAGGAGCCAGATTCTCTAGTAGTAGTTACCTTTTCAGCAAAAACTTTTTTTTTGTTGGGATTGAATTCTAACCTTACAATTTTTTTTAAAGTGCCCAGTGTTACCACAGTGAGTGCAAAATCAGTTATCAGGGACAGTAACATACTTGCTATGAGGATTGTGGGAAGTCATTTCCTTTTGGAACCCGACTCCCTACTTGTTCCCACCATTGCTTGAATACATTGCAATGATTGTATCAGAGGACCAAGTCCTCTTTAGATATTTTTTTAAGTCATTTTTATCTCTGCCTATATCTTCTTGAAGTTGTTTATTTCTTTCAAGTTCGGCACACATACTAGATTTCATCAATTTGAGTTCATTTTCAAGCTTAATGTGTGCCCACTTGCAACTTCCTTTACCTTTTGGATGTTCCCAGAACTGTTTTCCCTTTTTAATTCGTCAATTGTTTCTTTTAGATCCACTACTACTACCAACAGGTCATCTCTCTCATGCTCTACATTTTCAATTCTTTCAATTAGAGCATCATTTTCTTTCTTTAGAACCTGGATGGTTTCTTTTAGGTCAACCACTATGACTACCAGATCATCTCTCTTATGTTCTACCTCTCCTAGTTCCACAGTTAACACATTTTCATTATCGTCAAATTTTGCCATCAAGACAAAGATAGAGTCATATTCAGCTGCTTCGCTTTCAACTGCCATCAAGACGAAGATAGAGTCTTCAAATTTCCAATGAATTCATCAATGGTCAGCTTTTGAAGATCTTTTGCCTATGCGATGGCATTAACTTTGCTTTCCCAAGATCCAAGTAATACGTTAAGTATCTTCCTGACGAGTTTGTTTCTTGAAATTATTTCTCCTAGAGAGTGGAGCTCATTGATGATGGAGGTGAATCGAGTATGCATGTCCTAAATGGACTCATCATCCTGAATAGTTCATACTCAGTAGTAAGCATGTCGATCTTTGACTACTTAACTTGAGTTGTCCTTTCATGTGCTATTTGGAGAGCTTCCCATATCTCTTTGACGGATTGACGGGCAGAAATTTTATTGTACTTGTCTGGTCCAATACCACAGCGAGAATCTTTTTTGCTCAAAAGTTCTTCTCTATAGATTTGCGATCTGCATCGTTGTAGTCTTTCCTTGTCTTTGGAACTATCATTGCTGGCTCGCCAACGGTTTTCATGGGGACGAAGGGTCCATCAAAGATAATATCCCAGAGCTCCGAATCTTTAGCCATGATAAAATCATGCATCCTTGTCTTCCGCTATCAGTAGTATTGTCCATTGAATCTTGGTGGTCTATAGGTTGATTGACCTTCTTCAAAGTTTGGTGGATCAGCCATGTGGATCATTTCTAGGTGTTATCTTGATAGAAAGAACCTGCTCTGATACCAATTGATAGAAAATTAGTGTCCATCAAACTGTATAGAGAACCTGGTTCTCTATCAGTTTCCATAGAACATACACAATCAGAGATAAACTAGTGACACATTAAAGTTTTACGTGGAAAACTTCTAGCTCACGGGATTAAAAATCACGACCTACACTCGTGGGATTTCAACTTCACTACCGAGCAAACTTCATATTACAAACTATTAAAACAAAGGAATTAAACTCTTAATCCCTCACTCACTTGTAATAACTCTATTACAAGCCTCTTCGTAATAACTCTATTACAAAGCTCACAACTCGACTAATTCTTGCCAAGACACAAACACAAGGTTTATAGTTTTACAAATGATTTCCTACACAATGTTTCTAGCTAAGCTAAGTAGGAATTAGAAGTAGATCACTCTAACAAAGGTACAACACACCTAAGGATATATGATAACACAGTGCTGAAAACTGGTCCTTTGTTCTGTTGTTCTTCGTTCTTGAAGCCTTTGAAGTCACTTACAAGATGGCAGCACACTTGAGAGAGAAGTTTTTTATTGTTGGATGTTCAATTGTGTTTTTCCCTTGTTTCATGTTGATAATATACAATTGATGTCATTCGGATGATGCAAGCAATTATCTGGTACAAGGCATGCTCCATAAAGTGACTGATGCACTGTTTGCACTGTTATGTGTGTGCCGAGAGAACAGTGTAGTAATTTTACAGCTGTGAGGAGTTGACTAGTACAGTCAGCAAGGGAACTGATGTCCATATGTTCCCTTTGTCGTCTCTTTGACTCTAGTTGTTGTAACTTGTGTTGGACTTGAGATTTGTTGTTCTTAAGAACTTTGAGGATGTGTAGCAGGTTCCCGATCTGGTTCTTATTATAAAGTTTGTTAGATCATCAAAATATAAAAAGGCACATAACTTATCAGTGGTTCATAATTTTTCATTTATGTGATTATTATTAATTGCAGTTTCTATGAATCTACTACATAGTTCATTTTTAATGTTTCAATTAGGTGAATAATTTGTACACTTTGTCCCACTGAACACTTAAAACGGAATAAAATGTAATAGAAAGTGATGCATGTTGTGTGGATGAGTATCGAGCTACATCTAAATTGAATATACCTTAATATCTCATTAGATCTACACTTAAAGTTTGAATATGATAAATTCAATACACACTTTAATATCGAATTAGATCTAAACCTAAGCTTGACTGTGAATGTGGTTGATCCAAGTAATAAATTCAACACTTAAACTTGTAAGACAAAAGATTCTTTTCTTTCAAAAAAAAAAAAGCATAAGATTGATTTGGAAAATCAATTTTATTTACAGCTACTCGCATTTTCCAAAACAAATGCAAGAAAAGCGTGATATCATTCTAAAATATGATTAAAATTGTCCCATGAAGTTGAGCAGTATACATTATTGTCTCTGACGATTGATCCTGTCAAACGATTATCTTGGTAGCTCAAGTTCCGTGACACTCACATATATCTATATTATATCAAAAGGTGGGTAGTATGCATTGTCACACTGTNCAGTATCGGTCAGCAGTTGGGTGGTTCGAGCCGGGAGAGGCTCGGTTGTTGGGTACATATCTAGCACAGGATGCCTTGGATAAGGTCAAGATTATTCAGGATCGACTTCACACATCTCAGTCCAGGCAGAAGAGTTATGCCGAATGTAGAGTTTGTGATGTTGCATTCATGGTCGCTGTCACACCTCCTCTTTTCCACTACCCCCCTCCCCCCCGGATTAATGAAGGGGTAATAAGGGAGTTTTTCCACTTTAAGTGACATTATTCGGATTTGGGATTTATTTATTTATTTCAGAGTCGCCACCCGATTTTTTGACGATGTTCCGGGACACCGTATTATTTTAAAATCCCAAACCGAGAAAATTTTGAATCTGTTTTAATTTGTCTGCGACCAGAAATCCGAGTAAGGAATTCTGTTAACCCGGGAGAAGGTGTTAGGCATTCCCGAGTTCCGTGGTTCTAGCACGGTCGCTTAACTATTAATGTATGGCCTAATTATCTGATTATTTATATGTTTTAAACCTATTGTGCTTTTAGCCTTTTTCATTTTTTGGCCACTTTTATGGATTTATCTTGAAACAAGTCACGATGGAGTGCACTTGTTTGTTTTTTGGACACATTATAACTGCGCCACATGAAATGCACCCGCAATTACAACATGTGATTTTTATTATAATTTGAAATTGAAGATGGGGACATGAGTTATTCTCACCCGAGTGTAGATTACGTAGTCAAGACTATGGTCGTGGCGGTTTTATAATGCCTATTTGAGGCGATGTTCGTTTAATTCTTTATGTTTTCCACTTGAGGGAGCATTTTCAGTTTTAAAATCAATTAGGACGTTTATGGATTTATCTTGGACAAGTTACGATGGCGTACACTTGTTTGTTTTTGGACACATCGCAAACACGTTACATGAAATGCACCCGTGATTGCTATGTGCAATTTTATTTATTGTTTGGAGTTGAGGGTCGGGGGCACGAGTTGCCACACCCGAATGTAGTTTAGGGTAATTTTGAGGTAATATTTGATTGTAATATTTGATTGTCTACTAAATTTCACACTAACAGAAGTATTCTTCAACCTATAGTATGTGTAGAAGATTGTTTTAGGCCTAAATTCACTTAGTCTAAAAGGACGGACATTTGGGCCATGGCCGCATTTTAGCCCAATTCAACCATTTAAACCTTTGGCCAATCCTAATTGTGGCTAGTTATAAAAGAGATAAAACTATATAATTCTATAAAGGAAACATGCCAACACATGGAGTTTTACAAGAGATTCAACAAATTACTAAGTTACAAGTTATACATTTTAAAAAAAAAGGTCAAGTGCACATTTTTAGCTATAGTAGAATATTGAATTAATGATTTTTCATCAACTTCAGGTAGCCTAGATACATGCCTTCATAAGTATTGAGTATTGTTTGATAGCGTTTATACATTTATTGTTGCGAATTCAGAAAGTTTGAAAGATATGAGATGAATCAAAAACGTTTTGGATCACACATTCCTGTTTTGTATATTTTTCGAAAGTCATGGAATCTAGAACGATTATTTTTCAGAACCATAGTAAGTGTTTACAAGGAGACTAATCTGAATACAAACTCATGTGAAATGCCTTTAAATAGAAAAATCTATATTTCTATGTTTCGAATTTCAGCAGGGGTGAATTAAACAATTTTAAGATAGATCACAGGGGGGTTTTGAGGAAAAGAGAACTGTATTGGGCCATTTTCAGTAAATTGGATCAGTTTTGAGAGAATTTCACATTAATAAGAAAACAGGAAAATAAAGCTAAATGCTAATTTAGAATGTCCAGTCCATATTTACAAACCTTAAAATATGTAGAGACAATTACTTGGATATTTACTATGAAATACAATTTCCCAAAAAAATAACAAATGAATAATGCTAAAAAAAGAATGAAACATCAGCTGTTACTCCTGTGCGAGCTAGCAGTACTTCGAAACTTGGAAGAAACCTGCATTTCATCACTGATTTTAAACCCGAATAGCATGAATTCCTATGTACACTCTAAGGAATGAATCTGACCATTATAAGGGTCAGATTTGATTCTTTTAGTGTTGTTTGACAATACATCTAAGCATATGTGGCCGAAGACCAATATTTAAACACTTTTATGGGGTGAATCTGACCATGAAAAAGGTCAGACTTAATCCCTCCATGCCAACATTAACCTAAGTTTAGATCTCCATGGACACTTACTTACTGAGTCTCTTTAATGACCAAGAGGACACAAATAAGAGCATCTTAACTATAAGTCCAAAAATTGCTATTTGGACAGTAGTACCAATAGGCTTTTAAGCATTCGCAGGATGAGTCATACCATAAAGGGGGTTTGACTCAACCTTGATGATGTTCTTACACCATTTTTGACAGAGTAGGTTCTTGCCTTTTATGGACTGAATCTAACCATAGAAAGGGGTCAGATTCAACTCCATAAAGGTCCTATTCATCTCATAATTGTTCTGTGATTTTGATTTTTTGGCATTTTTGAGAGGGTGAATCTAACCATTTGAAGGGTTCAGATTCCCTACTCTAAAGCCCCTGTTGATTACCCATTTTTTGTACCCTTAAAGGGTGATAAGCTACTGTTTAAGCACCTAATATGGGGTGAATTTGACCATTATAGAGGGTCAAATTCATCTACCCTAGTGTTGTTTCATAATAATATCTAGATTTCTAAGGCCTGAACGAGACCAATATTTAAGCATCTTTATAGGATGAACTTAACCATTAGAGGTTAAGTTCATTACCCTTTGATGCTGTTTTCCAACAACCCCTCGATTACACAATCATATAAAGACAGTTTTAAATTGAAGCAGACTTATATGAAGTTCAGAGATTAGAAACTAAACAAACATAATGTAATACTCTATATACATGCCTCACCTCTTTGTCACATAAGTTTATACATGAATAGGTTTAAGCAAATAAAAATACAGATTCATGGAGGAAAGACAATGGATTTCAGATCTTTATATTTCATAAAACAAACTCACCTTACATACCTTTAAGAACAAGATAACAAAAGGAAGCTGACCAAATAAAGGTCAGGCAGATGGAAATCAGCAAGAAGAAGAAAAACCCAGCAGCCACAAACAGCACCCACGAACAGCAAGAAACCCACAGTAAAGAAATCCAGAAAAGGATGATTTTGAATACCAAACGATTGAATAAAGACAACAACAAAACCAGGTCCTTTAGGAAAGAAAACCACAGCTACAAGACAGACTAAGTTCAGATTGTTTTCACACTCCTAACTGCAATCCGTTTCTGTTTCTGTTTTTTCAAGTCTTTTAGTAGTCAAAAGAGTTGTATTTTCCAGTCCAAAAAAAAGGTTCAAAGAAGAGTCCAAAAAAATCCCCTTTAGTGGTAAAAGTGTGTGTATATATAGGGGCATTTGGGATAGGATATGCTCAGCATATTCCTTATCCAATAAGCTGGAATTAGTACCAATGCAGCTGTCACCCTTATCCTTTTGGAGACAGCTGCGTATTTTCAGAACATTCCAGCCCTTATTCCCCTTTTGAAATTACTATTTTAACCCTAAAATATCTGATTTCTTGATATTTCCTTATTCTAGAAGGTTCTTGGGTTGTTACACCCAAGATTCCTCAATTAAAATCATATACTAACCCTTAGGACATCCTAGAATTACTCTTTAGTAATCACGGAATAATTTTAAGTTAGTAAGTTGATTAACTTAATATTTCAAATCAGTACTAGTGCTAATGAAATTGATTTAAGTTTTTTACTAGAAGTTGAAATTACTTAAGGGTGAGACTGAGTGAATCATTTGTTCTTAAACTTAATTAATTGAATAATTGATCTTAACTAGTTATCTAGGACTTAGATCGACTATGTTGTTAGATGATTTTTAAAATTAGGTCTACTAGTTAAGTGTGACTAATTTCTTATTGCCCAAATCAATTTAACTCAAATTGACTACCATTTGAATTAAAATCAGTAGTTAATTGAACTAATTGGTTTAAACAATTTCATTAGGTGTGATTAGGTTTATCTATTAACTCTTAGTCAATTTAGTGATTAATTCTATAAAACTGAACTTCTAACCTATTTTGATCATTCTAGGATCTTAGTTTGATTAAAGAAAGTTAGTTAGGTTAATAATTAGGTTCCTAGACTTGGTTTCCAACCATACTCACTAGTTACCTAAGTTTAGGTTAATTTCACTATTAGGTACTAATTCTAGTTTTAATGACTTGTTAATTAGCTTAAGTCAGTCAATTTAGTCTTTTAAACTTAGGTTCACTGATTTTAGGTTTAATTCAATCTAAATGTGACTAGTTCTTTCATTAACTTAACCAAATCAGTCCCCCAATTATTCTTTACTTAATCAAGTGATCTCAAGAAATGACCAACACTGAGAGACATAGGCTAAAATCATAATAGACGAGCTAACAAATCAGTTTGACAATCAGAAATGGATTAAGAAAAAAAAAGTCAAATAATTCAAGCGCAATCAAAAGGGAAACATAATTGATCGATGATTAATAACTAAACTATTATCAAAGGCTAAATAACTGATTAATAGGACAAATAACTCTAACAAACGATTTTCATTCCAAAATGTTAAACTAACCGGCATGTGCATGATAACAAGGATCAAAATCTAGATGAGTCAAAGAAAAATGAAACAAACAAGGAAGAACAGAGGCAGATACAGTATATATGCACAGAAAAATGGTGATAAAAAATAACCTAAAGCAAATCATGTATATTATTAAATGCACACTAACTAAGCATAATTATTATACAGTGTGTTTGGAACCGAATCAAATCAGTGATGCCAAAACAGTGATGAACATGTTCATGGTTTCATACTATCAGCAAAGAGACAGAAAAATAAACAATAAATATAAAAAGGGAAAATGAAATACCCGTTAAAGGGTTTGGCCGGAAACAATAGATGTTGTCGGACCTTGCCGGACTCCGGAGGGGTTTGAAAATAACTTCAACCCACATGAATCAATAGTCCTCAGCAAGAGCTATCGATCCATGTAGGTAGGAGCTATTAAATGGTTTCAAGTCGATGGGTAGGGGGAAAGTNATCGACCCATGAAGGTCTGAACCATTGGTTGTCCTCGAATCGGCCGGGGAGTAATTTTGGTTTTTTTTTTAGATTTTTAGATCTGAAAACCAGGCAAATCTATTGGTTTTTTAGGAGAGTTAATAACGGGAGGTGATAGAGGAGATGATGGTGGTCGTCCGGTGGGAAGTTGGGGTTGATTGGAGGGGGTTTGGTGGCCGGACGGCGGTGGGGTTCTGGGGCGGCTAGGGTTTAGGTTAGAGAGAAGAGAGAGAGAGAGAGACGGACGAAGGGGAGGGGGGTTAGACTTTCTAAGTGAATGGGGGGGGTAGGGTTTAGTTTGGACATTTATATAGTTAGGGATTGGGTAGTTCTCAGCCGTTGGATCTGGAAAGATCAACGGCTGAGATTTAGCACCTCTTAAACGTTGTCGTTTTGGGTACTGGGTTTGGGCAGGCCGGGTAAGGGGGTTTGGGCCTAGGTTGTTTGTAGAGGAAGATTAGGCCTGGGTTGTTTGTAGAGGAAGATTGGGCCTGGGTGATTTCAAGCCCAGGTCCGAATTTAGTCTCCCCCCCCCCCTTTTTTAAAGATACTTAGGTTAATTAATTACCTAAATAAATTCTAATAATGTACTAATCAGTCTTAAACTGATTTTATTTAATTATATGTTAATTAATGAGTTAATTAAAAGTAAAACCATTAGTTCAGTACTCATAATTATTTAAAGAACCAATTTCGTAATTTTCTTAGAAAAAATGATTAAATTATGCAACTAATTATCAAAACCCCAATTATGTCAAATAATGAAATTTTTAAAAAATGTTTTATTGTTATTTATCACTTTATAAATTTTTAAAAGATGAACTATGCTCATGCAATGCAAATAATTCACAAATAAACACTGAAATTCAACAAAAATCTATGAAGTTAATTTATTTATCGAATTTTGTAGGAGCATTTAGTAGGTGAAAAATCACATGCTCACATGCATTATGGTTAAGCCAAGTGGAAAGTTAAAAAGAAGTCATTTGGCAATTTTAGGACAACATTAATAACTAGGAATTATTAATGAAACATAATTAATGGAAGTAGTTGAATGAAAAAGATTTTGGACATAATCTAAATATATCTTAGAAAAATCTAATCTATATAGCTTTATCTTTATCTATATATTGATTCACATAGATCTTCTTCTATATTAGCTAGAAATATAGAGGTAAAGAATTAATTAACGAATTATAATAGAAAAAAATAAAAATATAGAAAGATGTAAATTGAGATAAACTATGACTATTTATGTTTTGGAGTAAGTCAAAATATATTTTTTTTAAACTAAAGTTTACTTAAGATATTAAAAATTTGATGACTGTAAAAAGTAAAAAATTTCAAGCACCAAAATAAGATTTTACATAAACTATACAAATTATTTATAAGGTATGAAAAATTAAATAATCATTAAAAATATTTTAATAACAAAAATAATAATTTCATATTTGTCACGACCCGTATTTTCCACCATCGGGACCGTGATGGCGCCTAACATTACACTTGCTAGGCAAGCCAACGTTAGATAATTATGAGCCAATTCTTTTACAATTCAGTAATTAATAACAATTAAGCTATAATAAGTTAAATAAATCGCGGAATTTTGTATAGCAACTTCAAAATATATATATATACTACTACTACCCAGAACCTGGAGTCACAATTCACGAACTTCTAAGATTTTTACTACAGATAATTGTCTGAAAGAAATACAACTATTTTCGAAACAGAGGAAACAGTAAAATGAAAGGTATAGAAGGGGACGCCAGGGACTGCGGACGTCGACATGTCTACCTTGGGTATCCTACCAGGTGGATCCTACAACCAACCTCGGGATCAGCTCGGACCACCTCCAAAATCTACACAGGAAGTGTAGAGTGCAACGGTACAACCGACCCCATGTACTAATAAGTGTGGAGCCTAACCTCGACGAAGGAGTAACGAGGCTACGACGGGTCAGTCACAATATAGCACGTATGCAATATATATAATAAAAGCAGAAAAGGAAGACAGAATAGAATAAAGCAGTCACTTGTAAGAAATAACTACAATTCTCAATAGTAATTCAACAGCGTTCAGATACTACCAATCCCTAAGTATAATTAAGACTACCGTACAGCTAACACAGCTTAGGGAAAGCATAAACACATCGATTGTTGCGGTGCGGAACTCGATCCCACCGTACAATATCTCATTCCTCCCTTATTTCCTCATAATAGCATAAACAACAGAATATAGATAAAAGTGTTGCGGCGTGCAACCCAATCCCATCATATTACAATAATCACAATCACAGTTCACCCTTATTTCACCAAACAATCCACCCTTATTACACATGTTGCGGCATGCAACCTGATCCCACTGTACAATATCAGTTCACCTTTATTCCTCCTCAATATATAACCCTTATTCCTCCTCAATATATCACCCTTATTCCACCTGTTGTGGCGTGCAACCCAATACCACCATATCAATATCAATCACTCAGTAAGTACAGAAATTTCACAATTTAAATCACAGTGCTTAAACTTCAAACTGAAACAAATAGGAAGGTTGTGCACTATGAAAATTCACACAAGTGATACTACTCAGCGAGACCAATTCAGAATATATCATAAAAGTACCGATAAACTAGTTAAAGCAAATAATAGGAGATAATGAAGTTACTGAATAACTAGTACCATTAACAGAGGGAACTGATGTCTAACAAGTAGCAATTAGGCATGAGAATACAAGTAAATCATGTAACAGTTAAGGCAGAGAAAGAGACAATATGAGAAGAACGGGAAAGAAACAGGCAAAATAGATAAATTGGCGGTGCATAAGTACTCGTCACCTCACATATACGCCGCTCACATGAATTTCATATAGCAAATAGGTTGAGGGTTCCTAATTCCCTTAAATTAAGGTTAGACACAACACTTACCTTGCTCCAGAGGCCACTCAATGGTCAAATACCACTTTTCCTATAGAATCCACCTCCAAACCACTCGTATCTAGCCACAATTAACTCAATAACATCAAATACTGCTAAAGGAATCAATTACAATACATAAATTTAGACTTCCCAAACTTTCACTCAAAAAGTCAAAAATCGACCCGGGCCCGCTTGGTCAAAACTTGGGGTTCATACCAAAACTCATTTATCCATTCACCCTCGAGCACGATTATGTAATTTGTCTCAAAATCTGACCTCAATTTGATGTCTAAATTTCAATTATGCAAAAACCCCTAATTCTACCCAAACCCCCAATTTCCACCATGAAAATCCTAGATTTTAGGTTGAAAATTCCTGAAATGTAATAGGTAATTGAAAGAAAGTGGATTGGAATCACTTATCAATAACTTGGGGAATAAAATCTTATGGAAGAATCGCCTCTAGGTCTCTTAGTTTTAAAAATTTTGAGTGGCCAATTCCCGTTTTGAGTTCTGTGTTGAATAGCTGGGCGGAAGTGTTCATCGTGTTCGCGTGAACACTGTCTCGTTCGCGAAGAGTTGTGCCTTAATGACTTACGCAATCGCAAGAGGCTACACGTGTTCGTGAATTTTTAATCCCCCTGAACTTCGCGTTCGCGAGGCAAGACCCGCGTTCGCTTAGTGTAACCTCAAGTTCCCCCAGTCCATCCCATCTACTGCCCCAGTCCCAATTTCCCTTTCGCGATCGCGGTTGGACATACGCGACCGCATAGAAGCCTACACCAGACACCAGCTGAAGCAAAACACTAGATTTTTCTAAGTCCAATTCACCCGTAGCCTATCCGAAACTCACCCAGCCCTCGGGGCTCCAAATCAAACATGCACACAAGTCCTAAAACTGTCACGTCCCAAACTACCCCTTAGACATGACTGGCACCCAGCTAACACCACCTCCAGGCGAACCTCTTTCTCTAACGTTTAACCATTTACACAAACACCGAGAGAGAAAATGCAGGACTAATAGTATTATTAATAATTAAAGAGGTATTGATTATCTCCCAATACCTTAGTCAATTGATAGAAAAATCAACAATCACTCAAATAATAAAATACTAGCCCAAATCTCACACTAAGCCCGTGGAGCATCTAACTGTGATGACCCAAGGGGTCATTTTATGAAATCAGACCTAATTCTAGGCCTACTAGCCTTAAAAAATCTAATTCTAATTACATCGATTTGCGTGCACAGTCCCAACGTGAAACCCGAAAGGTTTTATGTGAAAATATGAAAAATAGTAATTTCTAGAGTTAAAATTTGGTTTTGGATGATTTTGGTCAATATTTTGAGTAAACAGACCCGGATCTGTGGTCCGACGGTCCCGAGAGGTCCGTAGTAAAATATGGGACTTGGGCGTATGCCCGGAATTGAATTCCGAGGTCCCAAGCCTTAGAAATCAATTTTTGAAAGAAATTATTTTGCTGAATTATTAATGAAATAAAGAAAAGAATTATGTTTGAAACCGTGGGTATCGGGCACGTAGTTTGGTTCTGGAGCCGGTACAAATTCGTTATAGTATTTAAATGCTATATGTGAAATTTGGTGAGAAATAGAGTTTATTTGACATGATTTGGACGTCCGGTTGAGAAATAGTGAACTTTAAGTGTTCTTGAGAAAAATGATGAGTTTTGAGGTTTAATTCATAGTTTTACATGTATTTTTCATGATTTGATTGCACGAGCAAGTCCGTATGATATTTTTAGACTTGCGTGTATGTTTGGTTTAGAGCCCCGGGGGCTCGGGTGAGTTTCAAATAAGCCACAGAATGTTTTACACTTAGAAAAGTTGCTGATTTTTGTTGTTACTGGTGCTCAGCTATTTTGTTCATTGCGTTCGCGTGGAGTCACTCGTGAGCGCATAGAGTAATTTAGCTGGGGGTCGTCTTTGTACTATGTGAACGCACCTTCCCCTCCATGAACGCGAAGTGTAACTAGGCCTGGGGGAGGGGAACCCAATTACTCTATGTGAACGCGGCCTTGCGACCGTGAACGCGAAGGCCTGAGGAGCTAAAGCTCTACGAACGCGAGCCCTTCAACTCGAATGCATAGGCCACTGGGCCAGGACACTATGCGAACGCTGGCAGGACCACGCGAACGCGATGAAGGCCTGCCCAGCTATATTAAAACAGTGTTAAAACGGGCAGAACTCTTTTTCTTCCTATTTTTCGAACTACCAAGACCTAAGGACGATTTTCTTCACCAAAGTTCATCCCCAAAGTGTAGGTAATCAATTCTAAACTCCACTCTTTCAATTACCCAATGTTTTTCATCACTCTTAAATCAAAAATCAAGAATTTTTATGGTAAAAATTGAGGATTTGACTAGAATTAGGGAATTTTGTAAAAATGGGATTTTAACCTTGAATTGAGGTCGGATTTCAGAACTAATTGCATATTAGGGCTCGGGGTGAATGGGTCAATGAAATTTAGTCCGAAACCCGAGTTTTGACCAAGCGGACCCGGGGTCGAGTTTTAACTTTTTTCTAGAAAACTTAGGAAAGCCATAATTTTTCAGTAAAGTTGGTTCCTTTAGCATTAATTAATGATATTAAACTAATTATGATTAGATTCGAGTGTGTTGGAGGTGAATTCGAAAAGAAAAGCGGTAATTGAGCAGTGAGTGGCCTGCGGAATTGAGGTAAGTGTTGTGTCTAACCTTAGCTTGAAGGAATAGGTATTGCATGACTACTTGTTACCTGTTTGCTTGTTAAATATAATGTATAGGTAAGGTGACGGGTACCTATACGTTGTGGTCAGGTCATACCATGCGAGTAAATGTTATTTCTTGTTAGTGAAATGTTGAGAATATTGAGTTGAGATTGAAATGATAAATGATAATAGTAATCATGATGAAATACTGATTTCTTGTGAAATTCCTTTGAGAACATTGAGTTGAGATTGAAATATTAAATGGGGATAGAAATTATGATAAAATACTGTTTCTCCTGAAATCCCTTTTTATGTTGTTGATGATTTGATGAGATTGTGAGGATGAATGAAAAGAACGAAGGGTGATGTCGTGCATGATTTATTTATAAGGCGAGGAAGAGAGTAAAGCACGAAGGGTAATGACGTGCAATTCTTAATTATAATCTGGTGAGGATGAGAGTAAAAGCACGAAGGGTGTTGCCGTGCAATTCTTAATTATAATCTGGTGAGGATGAGAGTAAAAGCACGAAGGGTGTTGCCGTGCAATTCTTAATTATAATCTGGTGAGGATGAGAGTAAAAGCACGAAGGGTGATGTCGTGCAAATTTACTTTCTATATTTAATTGCTAAAATTATTATTGATCACTATCTGTGTTTGACTTATTGTTTTCCTCATTCCTTATGTTGAAAATTCCCTATC
Source organism: Nicotiana knightiana (assembly GCA_005239525.1). Lineage (NCBI taxonomy): Eukaryota > Viridiplantae > Streptophyta > Magnoliopsida > Solanales > Solanaceae > Nicotiana > Nicotiana knightiana. Next base: position 28,411 of record ML423282.1, on the reverse strand, counting down.
GCATTCTCCCTTCCCATTAATTGTTGTTTACATTCTTTAATTGCTATTATTTCCTGTTAGCATTATTCGATGTCCAGGTTTTATGTGGTGTCTTGTCCTAGCCTTGTCACTACTTCGCCAAGGTTAGGCTTGGCACTTACTCAGTACATGGGGTCGGTTGTACTGATACTACAATCTGCATACTTTTGTGCAGATCCAGTACCGGCCAGCGTTAAGAGATCTTAGTAGCCGATATCATTATTTGGAGACACGAGGTAGATCTGCTGGCGTCCACAGATTCCTGAAGTCCTCTCTTAGTTTATAGAGACTGTTTTATTCTACTCAAAATAGATATATTATTTTCTTTCATCCCATTATTTGTAGCATTCATAGAAGTTCGTGAAATGTGACACCAGACCCTGGGTAGTCTTAGAGTTATATATATTTAATTCGTGGCTCGGTTTATTTATTTGTTTAACATTTTATTTATGAGGTTATTCGTTGGAAATCATTAGACTTAATTTACATTAAATTTGGTTTATTGTGTTTAAATAAGTAACCAAAGGAAAAATAGTTAATCGAATTCTAACATTGGCTTGCCTAGCAAGTGTGGTGTTAGGCGCCATCACGATCCCTAAGGTTGGGAATTTGGGTCGTGACACTAACAGAGTAATATGAGTTTTATTGACGGGTATGCAAACCCCAAAGAAAAGGAAACAACTAACAGGCTCGTGCACACAAGTCCTAAAACATCATATGAACTCGGTCGTGCGATCAAAACACCAAAATAATGCCTAGAACTACGAGTCGGATACCAAATCAAATGAATTTTTCAAGAAAGCTTTAAAACTCTATTTTCACAAGTGAACGTCCGAATCACGTCAAACCAACTCTGTTTCTCACCAAATTCGACAGACAAGTCATAATTATTATAGTGGACCTGTATCGAACTCCGGAACCAAAATACGGATCTGGTATCAATAAATCCAAACATCAGTCAATTCTTAAAAATCATAATTCTTTCAAACTTCCAATTTTCAAAAAAATTCAATAACTCGGGCTAGGGACCTCCAAATTCGATTCTGGGCATACGCCCAGATCCCAAATTACGATACGGACCCATCGAGACCGTTGAAATACGGATCCGGTCCGTTTTCTCAAAACGTTGACCGAGGTCAACGTAAATGAATTTCTAAGGTAAAAGTCTTAATTTTATTAGTTTTTATCATATAGGCCTTCCGGAAGAATATTCGAGTTGCGCACGTAAATCGAGGAAGGCTAAAATGAGGTTTTTGGGACCTCAAAACATGAAATTAGGTTCTAAAATATAAGATGACCTATCAGGTCATCACAATAGTAATATTGAAAAACCAAGCAAATGAATATTTTATAAGTAAATAAATAATTTTTATATAATTAATGATTGTAAACTCTCTAAATTATTGATCCTAACAAGAATCACTAAAATATCTAAACTAGTGAGTCTAACAAGAATTAATTTTTCGGGTATGAACAAAATTCCGCTTCTTATATATACGCTTAAATTTAAATTGAAATAATGAGAGGATATAGATATCTATATCTTATTATATTAAAAAGAGGGTAGTCAATATTAAGCTAAGTGGCTTACTGGAAAAAATGACTTGGTGCTTTTAGGAAAAAACCTAAAAATATTTAGACAAAATTTAATAAGAATTTAGGCAAAGAAATTTAATTTAAAGTTGTAACAGATTGACTCCTATCTTTATAGTAAATATATTCCAAAACTTAAAAAATAAGAATTTCTATTTTAATAATTATTTACTAACCACATGATTTGTTTTCTTCCATTTCATAATTTTTTTATTTTTAAAAACATTATGTAAAAAGAATTAGTGGAACTATTGTTGTAAAATTTGAGATAAGACTTTTTTCTAAAACAAATATAATAAGAAAAATCATACTTTGAAATTTGAGTAAATTCAAAGTTACTATTGAAATAATTTTTATTTTTATTTGCATTTGTATTAGAATGAGTATGATAAAAATAGATATTAAATTTAAACAAGCTAATGAATAGACACATGACAATATAATTATATTAAGTGTTGAATAATATAATAGCAACAACAAGGAACAAATAGAGAAAAAAATCAAAAATTTCATCATACAAAAGAAGAAGGATAAAACTTATTTAAATTTGAGATGAGAAATATTTTTTTCAAATATGATAAGAAATAACATGCATGTGGATAAAGCCATATAACCGAAGTCTAACAGATAAAAGAAAAAACTAAAAGTATCGAATAATAAAATAAATTAGATATAATGTGAGGATATTTATACTAAGAATTACTTTAGAAAATAAAATAAAGTAAGTATACACAACTTTAAAATATTATTAAAAATTTAAGTAATTTAAGAATTTCAATAAATATTTAAAATAAAATAAATATTTAATTTTAAAAAATTAAATATCTATTTATATTATATTAAAAATAGTAGTGGATAAAAATATTAAATAAATTCAAAGGTTTTTAAAAACTCACATGAAAATGTAATAATGTTACATATTGGATAACATTATAAAAAAATTAAGAAAAATAATTTAAATTCAACTAAAAGCAAAGACTATTTGAACTTGCGATTAGAAATATTTTAAAGTTATGATGAGAATGCTCAAAATACAGATATGGAAACAAAATTAAAGTCTTGCTAGATAAAGAAAGATAAAAAATGATACCATATTAAAAATTTAAGTATACTAAATAAATATTTCATGTATGTAATTTTACTAATGAAAGGTGTCAGTTGGTAATTTTCGCAGGAGGTTATCTCCTGTGAGCGGGTTAGCGGTCGTGTGGTTGGCAAGTTTCTGCGAGGAATTCCAGTACCTATTCGGTAGGAGGCCGAATATGTGAGTGATGCTAGAGAATTAGAGTATTCATGGAATACTAACAGGAGAATTTAGAAGAATTTGACGGGTTGGTTGAGCAAGATCATGTCAACAATGAAGAAAGAATTTCGATGGGGTCTAGAGTGGTGCAAGGAGTAACTTCAGACTAAGTGGGAGAGTCCCACCGCCTGCAATTGGGTTGCAGGATTATCTTCTCATGGGGTCGCGGATTATCGGCGTATTGGCAAGTTATTGCAGTTAAGGGGAAAGGGGTAAAATAGTAATCGAGCATGGGATTTGATAAAGGTGTGCAAGGGTTGGCCGTATTGAATCAGGCTTAGGCTTTGGAAAGATTCAGGGTTTATGCTTAGTACAGAGGCAATTTACAAGGGAAGGGATTCAGTCGGGTGCTTTATCAATATGGGTGTTCAGGTGCCAACGAAGCCGTAGAGTTGATTATATTCGAGACCAAGCCAGAGTGGATGACTCTCAACAATGGTTCCAATGAATTCAAAAGGTTAAGAATGCGGTGTTCAAGGGTTTCAAGCCCGCAGCATGGTTAAGAATTTGGCGTTTTGCAGCAGACCGCGATAGGAGGCTCGGAGTGTTCCATGTTATCTTCGGCTTGCGATGCAGCATTGGAGGGTATGAGATTACCCGCAGGATTTGAGACAACGTGGTCTCGTGATATAAAGTCACTCGAAAGGAGAGTGGACTTGGGTTCACAATGTTTTTGGATGAGGCTATCGTTACTTCTAAGTCAAGTAAAGGATAAATTGGAAGAAAATAGATTGGTTAGCCATGGTTATAATGGAACATGTACGGCAGTGATCAGTTCCTTCAGCATGATTAAGTTATGCATGTGATTTGTGACGGTATGTGCGAGGCTTGTCGGTCACCGTAATAGATTTTATTTGGAAGCATTCACGCATTATGGCCTGTCATGGGTGGGCGGATCCCGGAAGGATTATGGTGGTATAGACTACTACTTAAGGATTTGCATGTATTGTGATTGTGGGAATTCACTCGTGTGTTATGGTGGTTCTCTTGAATTGAGGTAGGTAAAAGGTTTCTATATGATGAAGTGTTCACCCTATTAGTGGTTCAGGAGTTATGATGGGATTCTTGCGCTATCTCATATTGGCATGTTAGGTGCGGTAAGCAGTATGTAACTGGAAGTAAGGATCGAGGTTGCGGTTCGGTGTTGACAAGGATGTCATGAGCTCGGATGAGCAAGAAAAAGGGGTTTGAATGTTTAGAGTAAGCTGGTGTTGTCTTCAGTATCACCGGAGATCGGCGTTTGGTGAAAGAGGCTTTGCGTCCTGGTTATGGGTTCTTGAATTGTTTCACAGCGTTAGTGTGGTCGGTGGTTTGGATGTGCAGACTCTTTACCTTGTGTGGAAGGATGTGGGAGCATGACCACGGGAAGATCGTATGAATGTGACATGTAGTCACTTAACAGATTGAAGATTTGGACCAAGTATAAAGAGGTGTAATATTGCTTATTTGAGAATTTATGCCTGGAGGGCGCTCTGTTCATTTTATTGTGGATTTTTGGATGTTTTTCCCGGCTATGACGGTTGTTCTTGTGTGTTATGAGAAAAGTGGTGTATTATGGACCCAGGTAAAGCTATTAGCCTAGTTCGGTGCGAGCAGGGTAGATTTGATGTTTGTGTATGGATTTAAATTTGAATATGGGCTCCATATGAGTCAGGCGTGTTCATTTTGGTATAGCACTTTTCATGGAAAGGTATTAGAACATCATATGTTGTTCCGTCTTCGTTCATCCCATGTAATATTCTGTTGCGCCGTGTGAGTTGGGAAACGGCTTGATAATTCCCTATGTGTTGAGTTCTCGCGTAGTGATGATGTTATATGAGCAGGATAGCTCTTGAGATTCAGATTATATATCGCACCTCAATTGTGCTTGAGTTTTGTAGCGTATGTCTCTATCAGTCTCCTCGGGATGGTATTGTGCACTTAGCGTGCTTGTGACCAATATTCGATATTTTGTGGTAATGAGCAATTTAGCTCGGTGTGTATCTTCTTATGTAAATTTTATGTGTGGATCGGGTGGCACGCCACCACGAATATGTTATTTGGATCGGGTTTGCATACCGCAACAGTGCGATGTTGAGTAAGGTTTCCAATATTTAATTTTTCTTGTGTTTTACTTCCTATTTTCTGAGGAAAGTTCATATTAGTTGCATGAGTTGACTGGTCCCTTCCTGAGTCATTTCATGGTGCATCGTGTTCGAATTGTGGCCTATTGGCATGTTGTGGCATCATGTGGGATTGTTGGTCATGTCTGGGGTGATTTGTTGCCTGAGCAGTTCATACTGGGGTGAGACGAGACTATTGGATCAGGGATCAGTGCGATAGGGTTATGTGAAGTGTATATTAAAGAACAAATACCAATATTTGGTTCATAATGGGGTGATGATTCTAGTCAAGAGGAGAGATTCAATCATTTGTTAACTCTGCAGTTGGTTATGAATTTCTGCACATCTCCTCCGTTGTGGTGGTATCGTAAGCGTTATAGTAGGACTTATATATATGTCATAAGGTGCATTGGGAGCATCAGGTTCGTGGAATATTGGCTATTAAGGTTCAAGGATGTCATTGTGGTTAGGTGATGAATTATGCGGTGCATGGTGCTAATTCAGCAAAGGGATGCAGTCATGTTCTGGTACATCGTGTGGTAGTTGATACGGTGTTTGTATATTGGAAACAGGCCTGGCAGAGACTTTCGGGTGTTGGAACTGGGTTCTGAGCTTATTGTATGGATAAAGGAGGATATCATCAGATTTGATTGAGCTAATGAGCTCAACTGAGTGGTAGTAGCACAGGTAGGTGCACGAAGTGTTAAACAATGAATTTGGGAAATTCCAGAGCAGTTCGTGGCACGTTCGAGGACGAACGTATAAGTAAGTGGGAGAGAATGTAACGACCCGACCGGTCGTTTTAAGATCTAATGCGTCATTTGGCAGTTTGAGGCCATGAGCAGCTTCGTTTCAGGTATTAGGACTCATAGGCATGGTCGGAGTTGAATTTCGGGAAGTTCGGAGTCAATTTGGAAAGAAAATTCTCATTTCAGAAGCCTTATGTTGGAAGAATTGACTAAGATTGGAATTTTGAGTAAACGGTCTCAGAATCAGGATTTGAAGGTTCCAGCAGGTTTGTATGATGATTTCGGACTTGACCGTATGTTCGGAACAGGTTTTGGACGACCCGGGAGCGTTTTTGGTGCATATTGTAGAAGTCTGCATTTTAGAAGAAACTTCATAAGTCTGGGATGGAGTGCATTTCAGTGATATTGATGTCCGTTTGGGATTCCGAGTTTGGGAATAGCTCCGTATGGTGATTCTGGAGTTGAGAGCACAATCGGAAGTGAATTCGGAGGTCCGTAGGTTATTTTGAAGTCATTTAGCTAAAGATAGAAATTTGAAGGTTTTTGAGAAATCCGACCGGAAGTGGAAATTTTGATATCGGGATCGGAATGCGATTCCAAAAGTTGGAGCAGGTCCGTAATGTTGAATGTGACTTGTGTGCAAAATTTGGGGTCAATTGGACATGATTTGATAGGTTTCGGTATCGAATGTAGAAGTTGGAAATTTCAAAGTTCATAAAGATTGAATTGTGATGCGATCCATTGTTTCGATGTTATTTGATGTGATTTGAGGCCTCAGGCAGGTCCGCGTTATGTTTTGGATCATGTTGGTGTAATTTGATGGGGTCCCGGTGGCCTCGGGTGGATTCCTGGTGGTTAATGGATCAAATATAGAGTTGATAGAAAGCTAAGGCTGTTGTCATCTTGTGTGATCGCACCTGCGAGGTTTTGGCCGCAGGTGCGGCTATGGTGTCGCAGAAGGGGAAAGGGGTGGCTTGGCTGGGGGCCGTCGGTGCGAGGTTATTTTCGCACCTGCGAAGGCGCAGATGCGGACGAGAGAGCAGAGGTGCGGAGCCGGTTGGGGAAGGAGGACGCCGCAGGTGCGAGAGTTTAGGCGCGCAGGTGCGGGCGTAGTCACCGCAGGTGCGGAAGGACTGTAGGCAGTGCAGTGTTTTAAAAACGGGAAATTTGGCCATTCTTCTCCTATTTTCATTTGGTGTGGGCGATTGTGGAGAGCTTCGAGGGGAGACTTTCTTCAAGCATCACAAGGTAAGTTGTTCCTATTCATTTCAAGTTAAATACGTGGTTTAGGTACGGATTTAAGTGTGGGAATTTGTGGAAAATTATGGGATTTGGAAGAAAACCTAGAATTTGTATTTTTGGATTTTGCCCACGAATTTGAGCATGAAAATTAGAGTAAATTATATATTTGAGTTAGTAAGGCTATGGGTAAGGTTTATCTTCGAGAATTTCGGAATCCGGGCACGTGGGCCCGAGGGCAATTCGGTCAACTTTTCGAGCGGAGTTGGGAATTTATATAATTTGAATTGTTATAATTATTAGAGTATATGTTCATTGATTTGCCCATTATTTGGATAGTTTTGGGGCGTTGTGAATTAATTTGATTCGTCGGAAGGGCTTGGAGGCCGGTTATGAATCTTCGGAGCGAGGTAAGTCTCCTTTCTAACCTTCTAAGGGGGAATTGTCCCGGTAGGTGAACTAATTAAATATGTGATACTATTTGTGGGGGCTACGTACGCACGAGGTGACGAGAGTCCGTGCGTAGCTACTATTATGCTTATGTCCGGGTAGTCTAGGACCCAAAAGCATGCTTTATTTGCCGTACTTGTAATTTTACTGATAAATTATAATATTTAAACCTTATTGAACTTGGAAAATGAATTTCCATAAAATATTTAAATACTATCTTCATGTCCATTAAAAGAGAATTTTATCACTTCCTTGAGTAATTATTTTCCTGATAAAATGTGAATATGTGTATCTATGAGTACCTGAGTCGCATGTATGATTCGTGAGCAGGGTAACTCTATTATTATATATGACTGCGTCGCATGATCGATTCGCAAGCGGGGTAATAGATGTATCTATGGTTCGAGTCGTTCGACCCTTCGGCAGTGCACATTTATTTATTGATGGTTCGAGTCATTCGACCCTCGGCATACTTGCGCATGATATTTGCTGAGTATTTCCTGTGATTTTTAACTGTTTACTGGCCTTGAATTATAAGTTGTCAACTGAAATGAAGAAGACTTAAAATTTGTAAATATGGAAGAAGTTGTTATTTCCTATTACTATTTGTTAGTTACCTATGATATCCATGCTTAGTGTCACCCTTGATTTTATTAAATTGACCTCTAGTAAGTGTCAAATTCGACCTCTCATCACTACCTCTTCGAGGTTATGCGGGATACTTACTGAGTACACATTGTTTTCGTACTTATACTACACTTGTTGTGCATTTTGTTGCACAGGTACATGCATATATCGTGGCCCCACTTTGGCGCCGTGGCATGGTTGACATGGGGACTTAGACGAGTTGCACCATCCCGAGACGACCCGCCGCCGGCAGAGTCTTCCTCAGATGTATTGTACTGTATTTTAAATTCTTTATCCAGTTTGTACTCCGGACGAATATTGTATTATATTTATACTTCTTTTTTAGAAATTTGCTCATGCACTTGTGACACCGGGTTCTGGGATGAGTTTGGGATGTATCTTATTAAATGGATTGTTAAACCATCATTACTTACTTAACGGATTTTTATTCACTTATTATGTAATTAAATGAAAGGTAATAAAGATTTCAAATTCTAGAATAGGAATTTAATTTAACTATTTTGTGTTGGCTTGCCCGACATTGGTGTCCGGCGCCATCACGACCTTAATAGATTTCGAGTCGTGACACGGAAATGGGAGAAAGAGGGAGACCAAATAAAAACACCAGCAAAACACCAGTGTTAGAACGGTAATTAACTGACATCATCACGCGACAGCAAGGAAAACAAAATGCAAAAGCCAAAGAGAAAATGTAAGAGGAGATCTGGATCTGGAGAGTGATATTAACCTAAATTGGCCAGATCTGAGTAGCACTAGAACTAAATCGGCAACATTGATGAGCCCAGCCACTATTGATGCCCAAAATGAACTCGGGAGTGAAGGGAGCAGCTGTATCGACGACATAAATTGGCGGTGCGAGCACGAGCAAAGCACAAAGCAATGGAACAGTAAATGCAAACTTGAGAAAGGAACAGGAAAATGTTGCAATCGACGCTGAGAAACACATGCATGAGAACAAAGCAGTACAAAATGGAAATGGGGGAAGATCCTGGGGTGATTTGTTCCATGAAAACAAATTTTCAGCAAAGGGAATGGACTTATCATACATTCCACCGGTGATACAGGACGGGGAAGTTGTAGTGCAATTACTGGAAGAGGACATAGCAGAGGAAAATCAGAAGTGGAATCGAGCAATAATCTTGTATGTGATTGGAAATACTCCAACTATTGGGGCAATTGAACGATTCATAGCAAGTCATTGGAGTAAGGTCAGAAAACCTAAGTTACTCTTTCATAATGATGAGTAACCAGGCCTAAGCAAAATTAGGAGTGTTTGGGGAAGCCCTTATATGCTGATGCATGTACTACAGTGGCTGATAAAGTCTCATATGCTAGGGTATTAATTGAAATGGATATTGCTAGGCCATTACCAGGATCAATCAAATTATATGACCCCAAGCGGAAGGTGATTAAGCAGATGATACAATATGATTGGATGCCTCAGTATTACCAGACATGATGCCAAATAGGACATTCATGTAGAGAAAAAAATAAACAGAACCAGGAGGGTGGACAACAAAGAGTTCTTGAGCAGAAACAGAAACAAGAATGGAGAATAGTGAGGGTGCTTGATCCTAAGGTGGATAAAGTTGATGCTCATGGTAGATTTTTGGATCAAATAGAATTAGAAGGTGATGAGGATCCTACCAAGCAGGGAAAGGAAGAACAATGGAAACTGATTAGAGAAAAGTCTGCATCAAAAAAGAACATGGGAGCTATAAGTGAGAATGAAGTAAGCATAGGCAATGCTTTCAAAGCTCTAGTTGATACAGCACAGAAGATTGTGCAACTCTCTGAGGCTCAAGTGAAAAGAGCGCAGCATAGTGGAAGTGAAATAGGAGGAGAATATAACATACCTACTATATAATGAATAACATATCATGGAATTTTAGGAGTCTGAATAAAGTATATAAGCAAAAATAACTCAAAAAAGTTAGTTGAGACAATAATGTGGTATTAATGGTTGTGCTGGAGAATAGAGTCAAGGAACTTAATGTTGATTCAATAATTAAGAAGGTTTTTAATAACTGGCAATGGGTAGAAAATTATGATGTAGTTCCAGGAGGCAGGATATGGGTAGTATGGGATCAAACAAAGGTAGAGTTTGAGGTATTGCAAATACATGAACAATATATTGTAGCGCAAGTGATCATGAACCATAACAGAATCAAGTTTAACTTTGGTGTTTTTTATGGAATGTATATTATACAAGACAAGATGATATTATGGGAGGATCTAAGGAGAACTATGGCTGGAGTCAGTGGCCCGAGCTTAATAACGGGTGATTTTAATACTATTATATCTAATGAGGATAGAACGCAGGGGAATGCGTTACAAGATATAGAGGTGAGAGACTTTAAAATTTTCATACTGGATGCTGGATTAGAGGAACTCATAATAGTGGGGAGAAAGTTCACTTGGACAAATAACCATGTTCATAGTAGAATTAATAGAATACTGGTAAATGTAGAGTGGATTCAAAAACGGCCTGCCATGGAGGGGATTATTATGAATCGTGGCTTCTCAAGTCATTGTCCTTTGAGCATAGTTATTGACGACACTATCCAAGAAGGTAGGCGACCTTTCAAGTTTCTCAATTATTTGGAAAATCACAGAGACTTTGATGACACAGTTAAGCACTGCTGGAGAAAGAGGCAAAGGGAAAATGCAATGCTAAAGGTGTGGAACAAGATTAAAATTCTAAAAGGAGACCTAAAGCAGCTGAAAAATCAAGAATTTAACAATATTGGGCACAAGATTCAAGAAGCAAGGAACAAATTAGAAGCCATCCAGGCTCAAATGACAACTTCAGGGAATGTCAATGAGGCAATATTACAAGAAAAAGCTGCAAAACATGAACTGGCTAAATGGTTGAAGGTGGAGGAGAGCATACTGAAGCAAAAATCAAGAATCAAATGGCTTAAACTAGGGGATTCCAACACATCATACTTCCATTCTTATGTGAAAAATAGGCAATCAAAGAATCATATTTTCAGACTAATCAACAGTGCAGGGCAAATACTTCAAAGTGCAAAAGAAGTAGAAGAGGACATACTGAGATTCTACAAAAAGCTACTTGGTACAGCAGCTTCACAATTACCTGTGGTCATACTAGAGATCATGCAGAATGGTTGCATTTTGAGCAGGTAGCAAAAGTCACAGCTAATCAAGCTAGTTACAGAGAGGAAGTTAAGAAGGAAATACTAGGTATTGATGATAATAAAGTACTGGGATGTGATGGATATAACTCATATTTCTTTAAGAAGACATGGCATATTCTTGGGTATGAGGTTACTACAGCAGTGATGGAGTTCTTTGAAAGTGCAGAAATGTGTAAACCCATTAACTGCACCACTATTACCTTGATACCTAAAGTCAAGAACCCAACTAGCATCAAGAAGTCCAGGCCTATATCTTGCTGCACTGTGATAATATCAAAAATCCTAACAGCAAGATTATAGGAAGTTATTCCAGACTTAATTGATAATTGCCAAACAGCTTTTGTGCCAGGTAGAATGATTGTTGATAACATCATTAGGAGCATGAATTGGTTAAAGGTTATGGGAGGAATAACATATCGCCAAGGTGTATGCTTAAGATTGATATGCAGAAAGCTTATGATTCTGTGGAATGGGTATATATTGAGCAAATGATGAATCTACTGGGATTCCATGAAAAAATTGTGAAGTGAATAATGGTGTGTATTAGTAGTTGCTTACTCTGTGATAATTACTGGCAAGCCAACTAAGCCATTTGAGGCAAGGAAAGAACTTAGACAAGGGGATACCCTATCACCGATGTTATTTGTGATGGCCATGGAGTATTTGTGTAGATTACTGAAGACACTGAAGGAGAACAAGAAGTTTAAATTCCACCCAAAATGTGCTAAAGTCAACCTAGTATAATTGGGATTTGCTGATGATTTACTTCTGTTTTGTAGAGGAGACATACAATCAATCAAGATTCTACATCAACAGTTTCAGATATTCTCTGTAGCATCGGGTTAATTGCAAATCCAAACAAAAGCTGCATTTACTTTGGAGGAGTGAACAACATGACACAGCAGCATATTATGGGCATGCTAGGATACATTAAAGGAGAGCTACATTTCAGGTACCTAGGGGTCCCATTGAGCACAAAAAGGCTGTTAGTTATTCAGTGTGAACCCCTAATTGATAGAATGTTAAGCAAGATTCAATGATGGACAACAAAGTTTCTGTCATATGCAGGTAGAGCATTGCTAATCAAGAGTGTTCTAGTTGCAATTCAGACATTTTATGCTCAGATCTTTATTCTACCAAAGAAAATTATCCAGTTCATAGAAACAATATGCAGGAGATTCTTATGGTCGGGGAGTGCAGAACCTACCAAAAAGTCATTGATTGTTTGGGATAAATTGTGTGCTTCAAAAGTAGCAGGGGGTTTAAACTTCATCAATGTGGAGTTGTGGAACAAAGTAGCTATTTTCAAGCTGTTATGGAACATCTGTACAAAGAAGAAAAGGTTGTGTCAGTGGATTCATGCATACTACATAAAGGAGAAAACTATAAGGAGCACAGGACCAAAAAGTGCATCATGGGTTATCCAAAAGATATTCAAGGCAAGAAGACACATTGAGGTCACTGGATATACAGAAGAGGAGGTGAACAAGATAGAGAGATTCTCTGTGAATCACATGTACAAAGTTATGCAAGGGGAATTTCAGAAGGTGTCATGGAGAAGACTAGTTTGTAATAATCATGGACTTCCAAAGTGGATGTTCATACTAAGGTTGGCAATACAAGATAGGTAAGATACAAAGGAAAGGCTAGAAAGATGGGGGATCATAGAAGACAAAACATGCTCACTCTGTCAAAGAGACAATAAAACTATACAACATTTATTTTTTGACTGTAAACTATTAGCAAATATATGGCAGAATCTTCTATATTGGCAAGGCATTTAGGGAGCAAAGAAAGATTGGCAGGAAGAGCTGAAGTGGATCGAAAAGATGGCTAATGGGAAAAGTGGAGGAGCAGCAGTATGAAGAATGGCATTGGCAGTAGCAGTTTATCATATTTGGCAAGTGAGAAACAATGTCACCTTCCAAAAGAAGAGGAGAACTACTAATGATATTCTCAGACTAATCATCCAAGAAATACATGTTAGAGCCAAAATATTTCCTAGGCTATATAGATGCATGATTGTACTGAATTGGTACCCTGATATAGTTTAGATGGAAAAGAAGTAGGAGAGGAATTGTAGCAACGCTAGACATCTCCCAGCTGGGGCTTCATGTCCAGTAGGAGTTTTTGATAGAAAGTTAGTCCTAGATTTTGATAGTGTGTAAATACTTATACTTGGTAAATAAAATCTTTTAATTACCAAAAACAAGTAATCATAAGACATTTCATTAGATTTGAAATATTATAAACAGCTTATGTATCAATTTTCAGACTAATTCAATGATAAATTTTAAAATAAAATATTATATTATTTTGAGTATAGGTAAAATATTTATGTAAAAGGTGAATTAAATTTCTTAGTAGGGAAGAGAATCTGTAAAGAGAGATAGTGCAAAAGATAATTATATTTTAAATTTATTTAAAAATAAATAAATTTAATTATTAATAATATTCAAAAATATTATTGGTAAATTTAATAAAAGAGTTAACAATACGAGGATAATAGTGTAAAAAATATTAAATTTCAAGAACAAAAAAATTATATTTATTGATTATCATTAAAAGGGTAATAAGCAAGACATTAAGTCAATTCATAAGCTAATAAAAGATCACATTACAGTATTGTTTAACCAAAGAATTGGATTCTTAGTCAAAGCTATTTTAAGAAGTATTCGGGCTTCTGATAATCAAAAAGATTAGCTAATAACAGGATTTAGACTTGTAAATAAGAAAGAAAAAAGATAGCATAAAAGTAAGTATATTTCAGTAGTGGTTCGAACATGTCTCTACAAGTGAGATCTTACTCCTTTTTATAGGAAATTTCTTAATATAATGTTTACTCTTCTTAATGATTGAGCATTAATGAATATTTATATCATTAATGTAACGTTACAATAGGTAATTGTAATTGTTGCGTGAAGATTCTGTAACGTTTAGCTCATCTATTGAAGATCTATGAATCTGTCATTTATTCTGCTCTAGTTCATTCTGACTGTGTCTCTTAAACTTCCCAATTAGACTGGAACTTCCGCTTCTAATTATCTTGTGGGTGTTTACCCCGTACCTCTTTGTTTCGTACCTCTTTCTAAGCTTTTATCCAGATGTTTCTCTTACACTGCTCAGCGTATATTGCTTTGTCATCCAAGACATTACTCGTGTAATGTCTATTTTTTACCAATACATATAGTCCCCCCCACTTACCATTTGTTTATCACTTGAATATTTGGTAAGTGGATACTCATTTATGGCGGGAATTTTTTGCCGTTGTTTTACCCGTACCATTGCATCTGTCTCTGAACGTACGCGTCGCTTGTCACTTCTATTAAATGCACGTGCCACGAGGTGATTCTGGATTGGTTCTGCAATTCATCAGCGCACTTTAGGACTTTTTTGCGGCTGCATCAGTCACGAAGTGACAGTTTTAATAATGACTTTCACATCAGTATCTTTCCATTTTTTGACGGTTGCCTTCGTGTATAAATACCCATTTTTTCCTTTGCTTCTACGAAAAAAAAACTTCTAACTTCCTTTTGCTTCTTGCAAGTCCTTCTTTCAGCCAAATATGTCTTCTTTAAGCCAATACCCTAAAAAAGTAATAATAGTCGATGAACTATCTCCTTCTTCTGCTCCAATCCGGAGTAGGATGGGCGGTAGATTAAGGAGTTTGGGCTCAACATCTTCTAGAGGGTCTTCTTCTTCTCAACATAACATTACTCCCCCACCAACTTCTAGGGTTATTGTTACTCCATCTTCTTCTAGGGCTATAGCTTCTAGATATTCTTCTAAGAGTAGAGAGTCCAGTGAACCACTTCGCGAACCAAAGGTAGATGAGATTGTACCCGCTGAATTTTCTTTCGTAAATGACAGTGAAGACATAAGAAAATAGCTTTCTTCCATGACGTCTCATGATTGTGCTGATCTTTACCCTACTCAAATTACTGAGGGTTTGATTTCTCTTGTGCGCAGAGACTGTTATTAAAAATTTTATTTCCCGATCTTGGTCCCCAATGAAAATCAAAGGATAACTTCTTACAAAGCAGGCTATTATTTTGTATATACCTACACTTTTACTTTGTGTTTCAGCCTTCCATCGACCCTGTCATTATAGAGTTTTGTCGATTTTTTAACGTGTGTTTGGGACAAATCGATCCTATCGTCTGGAGGGAAGTAGCATGCCTCAGATATTGGCTAACTTAGCTTCACTTCATTTTACCTTTTATCATCTTATTCACCTCGACTCTCCCAAGTTATTCCGCCAAGGAATCTTTACTCTTGTGGCTAGGAGTAAGAGAGTTTTAGTCAATCCTGATTATGATAAAGATAGAGGTTGGTATGCCAGGTTTGTTGCTGCCCCTATAGGTGGATTAGTAGGTGAAGAAAATTTATCCTTCCCTTAGAAGTGAAACTTTGCACGTAAGTTTTTGTTTACTCACTTATTTCCTTATTCTTGATAGATGTTCAATACCGTGACTATTTTTGTCTTTTTTTAGCAACCATGGGAACTGTCGAGGAGATTTCTGGTTTTCGTGGTTGGGTAGAAAAATTGTTGTTGATCGCTCCAATGGAAGAACGTTCTTGGAAATACCTTTCTGCAAGGTTTGGTTGGAAAGTAAAAACCCATGGTAGGTTTTTTTTTACGTTTCCCTTTTCTCTTTTTTTTTTGAACTTCTCTAATCCCTTTTGTTTGTTAGGGTTTCCCACTCGTGGTGTCACCGATGTTGCTATAACTGCTTAGAAGTTTTCTTTGGCCAAGGCTCAAGAAATTATCTTAAATTCTTCTTCGTCAAAAAGGAAAGTGGATATGACTCAAACCTTAGAAGATGAAGAGGAGCAGGAGGAAGGCTCGCTGATTCGTAGGCCACGAGCAAGAAGAAGAGTCATGTCTGATGACGAATCTACTCCCCTTACTGGTCCATCTTCCGTGCCTGAGCCCGATCATTCTATCCCTGCATACTCTGAGGAGGAAACTCCTTTTGCAGCAACTGAGTCAGTTGAGCAATTGTTCCATCAAGGTTTTGGCTCAATTTTAGAGGAGACGCCTCTTGCCATCTTTCCTCCTTCTGCTACAGTGGAACTTCAGTCTGTCGTGCCTGTTTCTATTTCTGCTTCCCTGTCTGTGCCACCCGTGGCTCCTTCATCTACCCCTACTACAGTGTCTTCTATTATTGAAGTAGGGTCTTCTAGAAATGGGGAGATGAAGCGAATTATAATCGAGGTTCCTGCGGAAGGTAGCCTCTTAAATAAATCAGTCCAGGCGGATGTATGGTTGAAGCCTTTGATTGGCCCAGTTGAAAAGTCAAAATTGTAAAGTCATAGCTCCTTAACGTGGATGAATGAGATTGTACACTCATCTTTGAAGGTAACCTTCCTGTTATTTCTTATTAACACTAGCCTTTGCCGTATCTAATTTTCCTTTTTTTGTGTAGATCAATCTCATTGGTACAGAGTTGATGAAAAGGATCGTACATACGGAGCAGTTAATGAATGATCACCATACCAAGGCTGATAACTGGAAGGAACAATTTGGGAGCCTTCAACTCGATATGGAAGCAGTAGAAGAGGAAAAGTGCACCTTAGAGCAACAAGTTAGAGTGATAGCAGCAGAATTAGCCATTGAGAAGGCTTTGTCGAATCAAGCAGGCAAGGATAAGAACATCCTGGAATCCTCATTTGCAGAACAGCTTTCCCGTGCTTCTGAAGAAATAAAAAGCTTGAAGGATTTGCTAAACCATAAGGAGGCTTATGCTGGAGAACTCGTGCAATCCCTTACTGAGACCCAAGAAGACCTCCATGAATCCTCTAACAAGGTTCAATTTCTGGAGAGATTCCTTACTGCTTTACAAGCTTCCTAAGATGCTTTTGTGGTTGAAAGGGATGAGCTGGGAGCAGACGTTGAACAATGGGAGAAGGACTATAAAGCTTTTGAGGATAAGGCTACTGTTGATGTGAGTTGGGCTTACTTGAATGCCCGACTTGATACATTAACGGAAGTGGGCCAAGAAAACTTTGACTTACAAGCTCAAACTGCCAAAACTAAGGAGACAATTGAAAGGTCTCAGCAGATTCAAAGTTTTTCATCACCTGAGGTTGAAGTTCCAGTGGGTGATGAGATCGTGCCTGATGAAGTTGTTTCCCAACCCTTTCCATCTCAAGCTGCTCCTTCTGTTGATGAAGATAATCCTCCTAGTTTCTAGTGAAAGTGTTTATCAACTCTTCTCTTTTTCTTTTTTGGAACAATTGGTGGTTAACCCGGTCCCATTTGGGGGTTAAGTTTGGTTTAGTAAGTCCCCAATGACAACTTAGGGGCAACTTTGTATAAACACTTTTGGTTTAAACTAAGTTGATACTTAGTTTATTGTATAATATTAATATTTACATTTCTTAGCATGACTTGTGTTTTTTCGAGTTTTTGTTTTACTCTTAAGGGTTTGCATGCTTTACGTTCGAGTTTTTGTTTTACCCCTTTGGTATTTAATTTTTGCATTAAAAATGCTTCAGAATTTCGTGTCTTTTTGAAATAAGCACGATTTATAAAAGAGGACCCTTTTATGAACGACACTTAATGAAGAAGATGTCTCAACTTCATAATGGTGTAAACATACAAAAGAGAGATAGGAATTCACATGTTTTTTCCGAATAATGTTTTGCAGAATGTCTTTATATTATTCTAACTTTCTTAACATTTTACATGTGTTTGAGCATCGTCTATGACTCTTTCGTAATTGTTTTCTCTTACAACAGGTTTTTGAATAAATACGGGGGTATGAATTTCTTCCCGTAACTAAATTTTGCCTTTAACCTAAACATTCGTTTATATTCACGAGTGTGTTCTTTGTAGGTTTCTGAATCTGGCTTTGTGTTTTTGTCTTTGGATCTTTGATTCTGCTCATATATTTTGACTTGTTGGGAAAAATGGATCTCCAGGCTTGAACTTTGACTCTTTTGATAGTCTTCTTTGCCTCTATCCATATTGTATAGTCCGCCAAGTGTTTGAGCTTTGAAGAATGAAATCTCGATCACTTGACTATTCCTTTCTTGTGGTCCTTTTCCTGAAAAGGAAAAACATACGGGACTCGAACGTATATAGTTTAGATTATGACTGCTTAACCCTTTGAAACGTCCATCACAAAGTTGTAACCCTAGACCGGGAATTCAGTTTTTTCCTCATGTCTATTCAGGTCTAATATCATCATCTGGTTATGGATTAGCTTTTTGCCTATCATCTAAAATGGTTAGTATAATTTTAACTGTACCAAATAAAACTGAACGTAATGATACCTGACCGTGGGTATTCCTTCTCCTTAGAAGTAATATTTCTTCAAGTGAACAGTGTTCCAACTTGTTGGTAAAATTCTTCCATCCATGGTTTCCAGCTCATAAGCTCCTTTTTCCAGCAATACCACGCACTTTGTAGGGTTCTTCCCAATTTGGATTTAATTTTCCTGCTCCAGCCTCCTTTATTGATTGAAAAACTTTCTTAAGGATATCCCCAATTTTGAAGTATCTGAGGTGAGCTTTTCTGTTGTATTATCGCTCTATGATTTGCTTTTGATTTGAGCTGCCATGTGTATTAAAGAAGCTTCTCTCCTTTGCTCGAGTAAATCCAGATATATTCTCAACTCGTCATTGTTTGTTTCTTCTGTTGTTGTTGTGAATCTCATGCACGGTTCACCAATTTCCACTGGTATTAAAGCTTCTGAGCCGTAAACAAGCACGAATGGGGTTTCTCCCGTGGCTGTCTTTGCAGTAGTTCTATAAGCCCATAATATTATCTGTAGTCTTCAGGCCAATTTCCCTTAGCTTTTTCCAATCGTTTCTTCATATTGTTAACAATTATTTTATTTGTTGACTCAGCTTGCCCGTTAGCCACGGGATGATATGGTGAAGAAGTGATTCGTTTGATTTGCTAGCTTTGGAAGAATTCTGTGATTTGAGAGCCTATGAATTGTGGGCCACTGTCACATACAATTTCCTTTGGTACACCAAAACGGCATATGATGTTTCGACATATGAAACTTTTCACTTCTTTTTCTCTCACCTGTTTAAAAGCATTTGCCTCCACCCATTTTGAGAAATAATCTGTTAATACAAGTAAAAATCGTACCTTTCCTTTGGCTGGGGGTAGAGGTCCTACTATATCCATTCCCCATTTCATAAATGGCCAAGGTGATACAACTGGGTGTAGTAATTCTACGGGCCGATGCATATTGTTAGCATATCACTGACATTTATCGCATTTAGCTACGAAATTTTCAGCGTCTTCTTCCATCTTAGGCCAATAGTACCCTACTCTGATTAAGGATCTTGCACCTGCATAGTTCCCACAATGTCCTTCGTGTACTTCTTTCATCACGTACTCAGTTTGGTTTGGTCCAAGGCACCTTTTAGGGGACCTCCAAACATTTTGCGATACAGAGTGTCACGAACTAGGTAGTATCGTGCAGCTTTTCGGCGAAGTGCTTGAGTTTTTTTCTTATCTTCAGGCACGGTACCATTCTGCAAAAAATTTACAATTTTGTTTCTCCAATCCCAGGTCAGATTATTAAATGTTACCTCATTCTTGTCCTGGTCAATTACTGAATGAAATAAGTGTATCACAATAGCATTGTCTTTATTAGTTACATCGGTAACTGCTGCAAGATTAGCTAACGCATCCGCTTCTACGTTTTCCTCTCTAGGTACTTGCATAACCTTCCATGACTGGAATTACTTCACCAGGACTCGTGCCTTTTCCATATACTGTTGCATTCGAGTCTCTCTAGCAGTATAATCCCCATGCATCTGGTTCACCACTAGTTGATAGTCACTTTTGATCACGATCTGCTCAATTGAGAGATCTCGTGATAATTCAAGTCCTGTAATGACATCTTTGTACTCCGGTTCATTGTTAGTAATGGGGTAACATTCAATAGCTTGCCTTATCTTTTCACCTGAAGGTGGTATTAAAACAATTCCCAACTCGGCTCCTTTGATATTAGAAGAGTCGTCGGTGAATAGAGTCCATATTACTGGATTAGCTCCGATAAAGATTGTAACTCTTTTTCTACTTCAGGAATTAAGCTAGTGTTAAAATCTACGACATAATCGGCTAAAACCTGAGACTTTATTGCAAACCTAGGTTCATAGACTATGACATATTCGCTTAGTTCTATTGCCCATTTAGCCAGTCTACCTGACAGTTCTTGCTTATGCAAAATATTTCTCAAAGGATATGAAGTTACAACAGTAATTGGGTGACACTGAAAGTACGGTCTTAACTTTCTAGCTGCCATGATTAGAGCCAAGGCTAATTTTTCTAGATGAGGATATCTAGTTTCAGCATCTAGTAAGGACTTACTTACATAGTAGATAGGAGATTGCTTACCTTTGTCCTCCCTTACCAGGACTGCACTTACGGCTATTTCTGCCACAACAAGATAAATGTATAACCTTTCCCATTCCTTTGGTTTAGACAGTAGTGGGGGATTCGATAGATAAGCCTTCATGTCTTTAAGAGCTTGTTGACATTCTTCAGTCCATTCAAACAGATTCTGCTTCCTTACTACTGAGAAGAATTTGAAACTCTTCTCTAAAGATCTGGAGATGAATCTTCCTAAAGTTGTAATCCTACCTGTTAATCTTTGAACTTCTTTTTTGCTCGTTAGTACATTAGGTATTTCTTCAATAGATTTAATTTGAGCAGGATTCACTTCAATGCCTCTATTTGATACGAGAAAACCCAAAACATTTTACCTGATTCGACGCCAAAGGCGCATTTTTCTGGATTTAACTTCATGTTATACCTGCGGAGGATCTCGAAAGTAGTTGAGAGATGTTGGAAATGATCTTCTGCCTTTGTTGACTTTACCAACATGTCATCAATGTACACCTCCATTATTTTCCCAGATGTTCCTGCAACATCTTGGTCACTAGCCTTTGATACGTGGCTCCAGCATTTTTCAAGCCAAAAGGCATGACTTTGTAACAATAAGTCCCCCTGTTTGTAATAAGTGAGGTTTTTTCCTCGTCTAAGAGGTCCATTTTTATCTGATTGTAACCAGAATATGCATCTAGAAAGCTTAATAATTCATGACATGTAGTGGCATCAATCATTTGATCTATGTGCGGTAATGGAAATGAGTCTTTTGGGCATGCTTTATTCAAATCCGTATAATCTACGCATATTATCCATTTACCGTTCTTTTTAGGTATCACTACGGTATTAGCTAACCAATTAGGATATTTTACCTCACGTATTGAACCGATTTTTAAGAGTTTATGTACCTCTTCATCAATCACTTGATTCTTGAACGATCCCTGCTTTCTTTTCTTTTGCTTGACAGGTACGAAGGATGGATCTTCATTTAGTTTATGAGTCATTACTTCTGGGGGTATACCTGTCATATCTGAATGGGACCAAGCAAAATAATTTGCGTTAACTTTTAAATATTAAATTAACTTACTTCTTCTGGTCGGGCTTAGCCTTGCTCCTATGTGGATTTTGTGCTCGGGCTTAAGCTCGAGCAGTGGAACAACTTCGAGCTCCTCAGTCATTGTCTTGATATTTTCATTCTCTTCTGGTTTGCAACGACCCGGCCGGTCATTTTGAGAGTTAGAGCCCCGATCCCCTAATAACTGCCTTTCCCACATTTGTTTTTGCTTTTGGGACTTGCCGGAGTGATTATCTATGAAATTCGGAGAGTTTTGGGACACTTAGTCCCTAATTTTGAGTTTAAGCCTTAGAAATCAGACCGTGGGTGGAACTATGTGAAGACGGGTCTGAAATAGAATTCTGTCAACTCCGTTAGCTCCGTTGAGTGATTTCGGGGTTAGGAGGGCATCCAGAATGTGGTTTCAAGTAGTAGAGTTAGGCTTGAATTGGCGAAAGTTAGAATTTCGGCGATTTCGGCCGATAGGTAAAATTTTGATATCGGGCTCGAAATGGGATTCTGAAAGTGGGTGTAGGTACGTAGTGTCATTTGTGACCTGTTTGTCAAATTTCAGGTCATTCGGACTAGTTTTGACGTGTTTCGACATCATTGTGGATTTTGGGAAAATTTCTAAGTTTTTAGGCTTGAATACATGTATAATTTGTGATTTTGGTGTTATGTGATGTGGTTTGAAGGCTCGACTAAGTTCAAATGAATTATTAGGACTGGTTGGTAGTTTTGGTTGAGGTCTCGGGGGCCTCGGGTGGGTTTCAAATGCTCAAACAGGAAGATTTCTTACTTTAGCCAATAGTTGAAGTTGCTGATTCTGGTGTCTCGCACCTGCGAAAGGGGAGCCGCAGTGCGGACACAGAGGTGCGATAGGGGGTTGCGCAGGTGCGTATTTTCCCAAGGTCGGCTGGGTCCGCTGGGGCGGCTGGGAGATCGCAGGTGCGGGATCGCAGATGCGGCCCAGGTACCGCAAGTGCGGCCCCATCCCAATTAATGAGTTTTGCACTTGCGATGCATTTTAAGGAGATGCGGGACCGCAGGCGTGGTCCAATTGGACGCAGAAGCAGAAATCGCTGGGCAGAAATAGGCAATTCGAGGATTTGGATTTCATAATTTCCAAAATCAATTGGAACTCGGGATTTGGTGATTTTGTGAGGATTTTGAAGATGAGCTCAATAGGTAACGATTCCTAATCCTATTTCCCTTGTATTTAATCAATCTATAGTGAAATATGCAATCTAATTAGAGAGAAATGATGGGAAAGTGTTTGAAAATGAGAGAAAGATCCCCCAATTGAGAATCCGAGTTTCGAGTGAGATTTCGACGTCGGATTTTGATGATTTTTGGTTGAGTGTACTCATGAGTGAATGGGTGTTCGAAATTTGTGACTTTCACCTGATTCCGAGTCATGGGACCGGGAGACTTTTTTGGGGGAATTTCTCTAATTTCACGCTTAGGCTTCAAATTTATTTTTTGAACTAGTTTCTTGTAGTGATATTCACATTATGAAACTTATTTGAATAGATTCGGGCCATTCGGATTTGGTACTCGTGGCAAGAACGTAATTCCAGGTTGATTTGAGCGGTCGAGGTAAGTGGCTTGCCTAACTTTGTGTTGGGGACTTCCCCCTTAGGATATTTGATTCTAAATATTGTGTGGGCGCCGTGTACGTGAGGTGAGTACGTACACGGGCCGTTGTTTCAAAAATCTCATTTTTCTTCCTTACTAAAACATAAATTTTTTTCTCTTCTATGAACTTGCTCTCATATGATATATTGTTTAGTTTAGATTAGGAAAGCATGCTTACATGCTTAATTGTCTACTTGATTTTCTTTGTGCCATGCTTAGTTAAGCCCTTATATGCCTTATATGTGACTTGTATAAACCGTGTGATTTTGATGTTATACTTGTCATTCATCCTGCATAGCATATTTAAATTGGGACTAAGGATGTATTCCGGTAGATCCCCTTGTACTGCATATTTAAATTGGGACTACAGACGTATTCTGGGAGATCCCCATGTACTGCATATTTAAATTGGTACTACGGACATATTCTAAGAGATCCCCATGTACTGCGTATTTATTCTGGGACTACGGACGTATTCCGGGAGATCCCCTTGTACTGCATATTTATTTTTGGACTACGGACGTATTCCGGGAAATCCCCGTGTACTGCATAATCATTTGGAACTACAGGACGGTATCCCGGGAGATTCCACTTTGTGATATATATTGTGTTGAGCCGAGGTCTCTCTTTACTTTAGAACTTATATTGTTTTTCTTAAACTGTTTGTTGTATACATTACCTATCTTTGTAATGTTTTAAATTGATTTACTTAGAAATCTAGTAGAGCCTTAACCTGACCTCGTCACTACTTGATTGGGGTTAGGCTTGGCACTTACTGGGTACCAAATGTGGTGTACTCATGCCCTTTCCTGCATATATTTTCGTGTGCAGATCCAGGTACGAGCTATCAGCCTCGTGGTTAGTCGATGTTGGTGATTCTAGGAGACTGCAAGGTATTTCTGCCGCGTCCGCAGAATCCTCCGAGTCTCCTTCCACTCTATCTTGTAGAGATGTTCTTATGTACTTTCCAGTTTTTGTTAGAGCTACAGTAGTGTTAGAAGCTTGTGACTATCTGTGACATTACGGATTTTGGGATGTTATATTTTTGTATGAGCCGAGCGGCCAGTACGTTATTTATGTCATTGCCCTTATCCCCTTTATTTCCTGTGTTTCAATTAAATTTTTTTCCCTTTATAGTAGGCTTACCTAGTCGTAGAGACTAGGTGCCGTCACGACACCTTCGGAGGGTAAATCGGGTCGTGACATGGTTCTTGAATAACATCAAGTCTGGAATTCATGTCCGTGTGTCTTGATGTGACATACGTGGTGATTTGATTCACCGTGTCTTTATCATTTTCTTCCGTGTCTGGTCGAGTTTCTCCCTCGTCTTTTGATTCCTCCGCTATTTCTTTTTTATTGTAATGCATCACTGAGTTGATGTTTCTTGAAGTCTGTTGATCACCTTGAATTTGTTGGATTCCCCATCTGGAAGGGAATTTGATTACCTGATGCAGGGTGGATGGTAATGCATCCATGTCATGGATCAATGGTCTCCCCATGATTACATTATAAGCCATATCTGTATCTATAACTTGAAATTTTGTTTCCTTGACGATGCCTTCTGCATAGGTATTAAGCTCAATTTCTCCTTTTGTTATGGCAGTAGAGTTGTCGAATCCGGACAAGGAACGTGCTTTTGGAATTAGACGGTCCCCCATTAACATCTCTTCCACAACCCTCAGCAAAATGATATTGACCGAGCTACCTGGATCAATCAATACTCTTTTTACATTAGTGTCATGTATAAGTAGAGATATTACCAGTGTGTCGTTATGTGGAAGCAGTAATCCATCAGCATCTGAGTCGTCGAATGAGATGTTGTCAGCCTCCAAAGTATTACGAGTCTGTTTCCCGTGGGTCACTGTGAACTTGGCCATCCTTCTTGCTGAAGTATAATTTACGCCATTTACCTTCTCTCCTCCATTTATCACATTTACAGTTCTCTTCGGAGATGGTGGTTTTGGGGGCTCCTTCCTATTCTTCATATATGCATGTTTACCTGTTTCACTAAACAGTTCTGTTAGATAACCTTGTTTTAATAAGTGTTCTACCTCACCTTGCAATAACCTGCAGTCTTATGTTTTGTGCCCATGATCATTGTGAAATTCACACCAGAAGTCTGGGTTCCTTCTGTTTGGATTTGATCTTATTTCTTTGGGCCATCGAACTTTATCACTCATATTTCTTAATACTATAATTAATTTGGAAGTACTTACATTGAAATTGTAATCTCCAATTCTTATATTACCTTTATTTCGCTCATCTCGATCCTTTATGTATCTTGATGATGATGAGCTCGAATCTTTATTCGACGGTCTGTGATCAGACCGTGGGTTTTCAAATTTGGAACGAGCCTCTAGTCCCGAAGGTCCCATGTATGGATCGTACCTGTTTTTGCCAGTTCTCCTTTCTGATTTGGAGCGTCTAGAACTCATCTTGTCTTCTGCTTTTAATTGGGCAATAGTATCTTCCTCAATTCGTAATTTAGTGATATACATATTATAAACTTCGTTCCATGTCGTAGCTGGTAACTCTCTCAAGCTCTCTTTGAGTCTCGTCGTGGCTTTAGAGCTTTTATCATTCAAATTACTTGCAAAGGCCATAACTGCCCAATTGTCATGTACTCTTGGTAGAAGCATCCTTTCACGCTGAAACCTGTCTACGAATTCACAAAGCACTCCGCATCTCCCTGTTTTATTTGAATATGTCTTCCATTCTCTTTTCCACTTTTTGTGCATCAGAATGTGCTTTTATAAACAAATGTGCAAGCTCAGCAAAAGAATCAACAGAATTTTCGGGCAACAGAGAATACCATGTTAATGCTCCTTTGGCGAGTGTCTCTCCAAACTTTTTGACCAACACGGATTCAATTTCTTGCTTAGTCAGGTCGTTTCCTTTTACTTCTGTGGTGAAAGCAGTAACATGATCACGTGGATAAATTGTCCCATCGTAATTTGGTACGTCAGGCATTTTGAATTTCTTGGGAATCGGTAAAGGTGTTGCACTTGGCTTCTGGGGTTGTTGAGAGTATTTATCAATATCAATACCCTTGATGACAAGTGGTACTCAAGGAATTTGCTCGATGTGATCGTTTTGTTCCTTCACCTGTTTCTGCAAGGTTAGTATTAAAGATTGTAAATCTAAATTATTAGACATACTTGGTCTTCCTCCAAGTGATTCATTTAGAGTGCCTCTACTTCCTTAATTTGCTAGTTCATATTGTGGATTTTCTACAGTCGCGGTGTTGTTTTGAGGAGGCGTGGGCGACACAGTTGGTAGCCCCCTCAGAGCTTCACTCACATATTCACCAACCAACTGCTTCACAGGGTCTTGTTCTCCTGTTTGCTCGTTTCCAATTTAATCATTGTTGTGAGTTGTAGATCTTTCTGGGGAGTTGTCCCTTAATCCTCGTGGGGGTCCCTTGATCCTCGTGGGGATCCTTGAGGCGATGGAACTGGGGTTCCAGTTGTTTGTTGGTGGTTGTCATTGGTATTCGGCATGATTCGATAAGGTTATTCGCGAAAAAATAAAGATTATCAGATTTCCAGTAACGGAACCAATTTGTTTAACCAAAGAATTGGATTCTTAGTCAAATCTATTTTAAGAAGTACTCGGGCTTCTGATAACCAAAGAGATTAGCTAATAACAGGATTTAGACTTGTAAATAAGAAAGCAATAAGATAGCATAAAAGTAAGTATATTTCAGTAGTGGTTCGAACGTGTCTCTACAAGTGAGATCTTACTCTCTTTTATAGGAAATTTCTTAATATAACGCCTACTCTTCTTAATGATTGAGCATTAATGAATATTATATCATTAATGTAACGTTACAATAGGTAATCGTAACTGTTGCGTGAAGATTCTGTAACATTTAGCTCATTTATTGAAGATCTATGAATCTGTCCTTTATTCTGCCCTGGTTCATTCTGACAGTGTCTCTTAAACTCCTCAATTAGACTAGAGCTTCCGCTTCTAATTATCCGTGGGTGTTTACCCCGTACCTCTTTGTTCTGTACCTCTTTCTAAGTTTTCATCCAACTGTCGCTCTTTCATTGCTCCACGTATATTGCTTTGTCATCCAAGACATTACACGTGTAATGTTTATTTTTTACCAATACAAGTATACCAATCTTAAGCAATAAATAATGCAAAAAATATAAGCAAGGAACAATAAAGAAAAAAAATTGTCTAAAACTATAGAAGGATAAGACTTATTTGAACTTGAGATGAAAAACAAAGTGGTAGTAATAATTTTTTTTTAAATAATATGATTTTATGTGCTCAAACTAAACAGATCACAATATTATATGTTTAGTATTTTTTAATATCGACCGTAAAGCAAAATAAAAATGCCAAAATCAAGGGGTTGGGTTATTACGGATATCAAAAAAAAATTATCCACTATGAGATTTGAAAAATGGTTTCATGTCGTGCTTCTTAATTAATATCTAATAATCATTTATAATTTCTATATCGAAGGTTTAATTTTAAGATTATTTGCACATAATCCAAATAACACAAATCATAATTTGACATGGTTCATGTCTGCGCATCGTACGGGTACTAATACTAATTATTTTAATTATGTTCAAAAGACAAATTAATGTATCAACTTAAACACTTGAATATGATACAATGTATGCAGTTGATGAACAAATTGAAAGATTATCAAAGTAGAATATATATGGATGTCATAAATATCCTATTTTCTAGTATGCAAGGGATAGTTGAGATATAGAACATTAAGCAAAATCATTTTTTTTTTTTAACTTTAAAGTATAGAACTTCGTTGGTTGGATTATCTGCTAAGGAATAGTATCACTCATTCGACTATCTTTAAGAAATCAAAACGCTTTTTTCCTCACTTTTTTTCATCACTTTTTCTTTTTTCTTTCCTGACGACCAGTAATATTATGACTCATTTTATCTACTATTATAAGATAGTTCGTGACTTTTCTTTTGTAATTTCACAACTTATTCTGGAGAATACTTAATGAAAATGCCATATAGAACAAAAATGTTGAAAGATGTGATACGGAAGACAAAGAACAATATTGGAGGAAAAATTCTTGCTCTTCTCATTAATTCCACAAGTATT